>OMPJ01007177.1:17612-45250 GCA_900312935.1 Carapus acus | reverse complement strand
TATGCTGATATTGTCCAACTCTCAATTTACCGATTCCGATAACCGCTGATACCGATATGTGCGCCAGTAAACGCTTCAGGAGTGCATAGGTACTATTTCGGTGTAACGCAAGCATTATCTTATTTTTATTGGTTTTTATTTTATCGGTTATAAAGCAAAAAAAAAAAAAAAAAAAAACATACCGATATTACATTTTTATGCTCTAATTTTTACCCACCACCCCCACATTCTGGTGGGCCAATAAAATCTACAGCTAGCACGAACCACCTAACATCGGTTCCGCAGCGAGAGAAGTATTTGCACTGAGTTTCCCCTCTCCAACAACCTACTGTACCAGCAAATATGGGAGTGGGAGTCCCGGCTCCCCGTGGATGGTCATCCCCACAGGCAGACAACGGAGACGGCGAATGGAGAGGAAGCAAGAGCGAGGCTGCAGGGCCAGCGCACTAGCGAGGCCACGTACTCACATGGCTAACCTAGCGCTAGCGAGGCTACAAGGCTGCCCTCTAAACCAGCGCTCCCCAACATCTTGAAGTGTTGTAACGACAGTAAAGATTCTTGATTCCTTGATTCTTGAATTAGCAAATTTTTGATAAGATTGAGGAACACACAATAAAATTTAGAGTCTTACATTTCAGTTGCGTCACAATAAATTTTCATGACCTTTGAAAGACATTCTCCAACAATGAAGGCAGATTAAGTATTGCAAATTTGTCAGATAATCTTCGCTCAAATGACGAATGCATTTCACCGACCAATATAGACAGAGTTGGACGAGAATAGCAGCTGATATCAGCTAGCATAACATTGGGAGGAAACTCTGGGAGCATCAGTCAGATTGATACATGGGTCCTGGTGGCAGACTGCAGTTCCTGAGTGTCTGCTCTGTATTTGATTAGGACAAAACATTTCTTCCACTCGCGGTCCAGCCAGGCTCAACCAAAGGAAACACGTGTAGAGGATTGGCCGTGCCAGGAAAGAGGAGGCATTAACTTTTCTGCTCGACTCCGGAAGACGCTTCTAAGGCTGAGAAGCCAAAGGATGCCATTTGTCAAGGTCACAGCGGGAAAGCTGGGACGACACGCCTGTTCTTTTCCATATTTGTAACCTCTGATAATAAGAAGGGACAAATTGAAAGGACGGGAACTCCGCGCCATCCTTTCTCCTGACAACAGAGACCACAATTGTGTCTACACGTGGCTCCCAAACAAAGGCAAGGCTTCATGTGGAGCCACTGCTGGTGGTTTGCGGGCCGCTCATGGACGACAACACAAAGGCACACCATTCACGTCCATCTTACGGCCGTCGTTGCATGTGGGACAGTCTTTTCTGTGCAGTTTTGTTGTTGTTGTACGTGAAAAGAAATCTTGGGGAGCTTGAAATGAAGCACTGTCACACGAGGCACGGCAAACCCCTGTGAAATATAGCGTGTTCACCCACACACGTGACCTTTCTGTCTGCAGTTGCTAAGGTGTCATTTTTTTTGACAGAGGTGTGTGATTTGCAAGTCGTTTGCAGGAGCTCCTGCTATGTAAAACCGGGCGAGGGGGAAAAAGAGGACGATTGGAGACACCGGACACCGCGCCGGTGTCAAGCTGACACGAACAATGTATAGATTCATAGAGGTGCAGACAAGTGTGTGTGTGTGTGGGTGCGACCATATGCACGCACACGTAAGACACCCTGGAACGCCGCCACACACACATCATCAAGCAACGTGTTGAACAACACAGTAGTGAATCACCCACCTCCGTCTTAAACCTCCCCTGTCCTCAGACCCTCCCCTGCTTGGTGAGTAAACACCATAGACCTGTCTGCTGGAGAGTAAGTGAAATGTCATGTTTGCTTTGAGACATTTTAGCACTAAGCGACGAATACATGACGGCCATGAGGAGAAGCTGAAAATAGCCTATCAAAGGGCAGAGCACTTCAGCAGAGCCTCGTGTCTTTGAGGGGCCGCGGGCTTCGCTCTGTGTTTGGGGCTGTTCACGCTGCTGCTTCCATCTCCAAAGTGGTGAAAGTAGTGCACACAGTAGCATGCTTGTTCACCAAGCTTGGAGCCACTTGATGGATTGATTTCACTAAATTGTCTCACAGGCTTTCACCTTCTAGCAGACCGTTAATTCATGAAAAAAGCTGAAGTAAGAGGTTCAAGACAAACTGTTTGTTTAGATTTGTCCACACAGTTCGAAGTGGCTCTGTGACAGCTAAATCACATTGTTTCGGGATATTATGGTCCTCATTAAATGTTCGCGTCTTGGCAGTTGATGACAAACTGATGGACTCAAATAACCCCCTGGACTCTGGGAAATGTGAAATGTATAGGAAAAGTGCGACTTCATTATTGCAAACTTGTTATATTGGATGGCAACTACTCAGCGCATCTGGTTCTACGAAGTTTCCCGGACACCCCGTGGGAGGTCTGGGTGTCTAAACCAAACGCACTTGTGTGTCTCAGTTGCTTTGTCTGCGACAGAAATGGCTGTGAGAGAAGACTGAGTCACAGGCTGTGTAAATCACACAGGTGTAAATCACCCAGTCCTTTGTGCCGCCACTGTCTGATAACGCATCGACATGTTTGATCATGACGGCCTGTACCGAAACTCTTTGTCTTGGCTGCAGGCGCACAGCTCAGCGCGATGACAACATTAATGTTCAGTCTAACACGCTGGCAGATCGAGCCAGTTGCGTGTGAGGACACGTTAATGCAGATAAGTGTTGACTTAACTGTGGTGAAAGTGGCAAGTATGAATGTGAGGGAATTTCTTAATAATTTTCGTCTTCCTTCAACAATTTACCGAGGCCTATAATTTCACGGGGAAAGACCCTGATATCCATTTCTTTGCCCCTTGGGTAATGTTTGGTGAGGCTTTCGCAGGATTCTCACCCACCATTCTCCATGTACTCTGTGACGATGTAGATGGGTTCCTGCGTCACCACAGCAAAAAGGCGGACGAGACAAGGGTGTTGCAGGTTCTTCATCATATTGGCCTCGGCTAGGAAGGCCTCCACGGACATGGTGCCTATCTTCAGTTTCTTAATAGCCACTTTTCTCTCGTTGTTGTGGATGCCTGAAAATACAGATTGGAATGAAAGACAAGAGAGCTGCTAACGTTTTGTACATATGCACATCATCCAAGTCCTCTCCTAGGAGCACGAGTGCTGTTACTATTAATCATCGCTTTAATTCGTGTGTCAACATTTCATGGTGTGACAGTCTCGAAAAACAGGATCTCATTCCTGTTTTGGTACACTAACATCCCGCTATGCTGATCAAACTTACAGCCAACTATCCACCAGCTATGACCTTCCCACACCAAGCCTCAGGCACGAAAATGTGAGGAGGAAATGCCAGTTTTCATTTCAAGCTGACATCATTTTGTACCTGGAATCTCAAAGCTGTTAAGGGAAGATTATTACAATTCTAATACCAACACTCGGTGCCAAATGACAGTTACTCCCTTTGTTGAAAAGCATCCAAGAGTCAGTATTTGGACGAGACTTGTGAGGCACACACTGTGTAAGGATGTGTTATTACAAAGTGGCTGCGAATTGTAGATAACAGAGGGGGAAACACTTGAACAATAAGGCTTTAGTAGCGGCTGTTATTCAATCTTTAATGATCAAAATATTTTGACATCTAATCACTGCAAAGTTCACTGCAAAGGTAAATGTGTAATTTGTGTATCTGTGTGTGTTACCCCATTCAATTCCTAGCTAGCCAGCTGGCACAAGTTTATAATAACGGTGGCGTTTAAAGGAATTTAGCATCTTAAGAGAAGCCTTTTCAGCCAACAGCAACAACCAGGAATTAAATGTTGTACACATGGTCTTCCAAAGTGCTCCAAACTGATTTTATCACACCAGCCTTACACACTTGCCCCTCCTCTCACTCACCCATCCAGACCTCTCCAAACTGGCCTGCTCCAAGTAAGCGTTGCAGCTTGAGAGACTCGCGTGGAATCTCCCACGCATCTTGCCACCACGGCTTCTGGGGCACCCGTGACTGGCACGGCTTCATCAGCTTCGTGCACAAGCCGTCTGCTTCGCCTGCATGACAGAGGAAGAGGTAGAGAGACAAAGTTCAAACAGATGGAACATTCTCAGCGGCACCTTGCACCAAAGCTCGAGAGACGGATGGGGGGGTTAGAAGCGTTTGGAAGGTGGCACGCACGTGTGTGATGCTGGACAAGCTCCCTCAGAGAGCTGAAGGAAATTTTGGCAGTGATGTAGTAGCCGCCGCTGTCCATGTTGCGGATCCTGTAGTGCTTAACCGTCTCACCACTGTTGTGGTCGAAGTCCCTCACTGATAAAGAGTATGAGCCTGGAAAAAGAGCAGCAATGACTGGGATTATAGCTTTGTACATCGGGATTACTATGGAAAACACATATTACAATCAGAGACATAAACAGACCCAAACTGTCTGTTAAGATACCATGACCATTGGCAAAAATGCCTCATTACACAGTGTCTCAGTATATTTATGACCGAAACAGCTCATTTGGTCACAGATAGATTTCTTTTGAGAGTTTGCTCATCTTTTGCTGTTGTAGTATTCGCCAGTTTAACTCTTTCACGTGATATCAGGCAATTTGAATAAACTTGACATGACTTGTCTGCTGATATAAGCTCCAGTCTATTGTGATACACTGACTTGGGTAAGCCGGTATAAACAATAGATGGCAGAAAATTTATGTTTTTTGAATGTTAACTCTGTAGTATTTGTGAAGAGTGTGATTCAGACCCAGCAAAAAAGTAAAAACAAAAAGTCTCCTGTGAACCAAATCCCCAGATTAAAGATGAAAAGCAATATGGCAATGACAGCAAAGTGGCCACGGAGGTCAAAAAGGCCAACAGGGTCTTGAGGTTCACGTTACCTGGAGTCGTCTCACTTTCCCGGATCAGGAAGGAGCCTTGTGTGTTCCCAGGAGCAAGCAGGCGCCTCATAGCATCGTTTCTAGAAACGTTGGTAAAGAACCACCTGCAGCAAAAAGAACACAAAAAGCTTCACACTCCATCTCACCACATCCCCTCCTTCATCTGCACACAAACATCACATGAGGCGGTGTTGGGCCGAGAAGGAGGTGGATGCGCTACGCATCAGCGTGGTGCAGCAGCATGGCATTTCCTGTAAGACGTACGGTTCAGTCTCCACTGTGTTTGACATGGCGACAAAGTTGTACGGGATGTAGCCCTTCTGGCCTGTGGTGAGATGCTCTGCCAGATACCATTCTGGTTCATCCCTTGTGGCCAAAACACACAATACAACCGTGGGTGACTTCACGTAACACAGTCCTACATAACAGGGTACAATAAGTACAACATATACAGTATCTTGCTGGTAGCATGAAAGAGGACCTCTCCAAAAGCAGTTTCAACCAACCCTCTCATCCATGTTTGTGTTTGTAAAGTAAAAAAAGGAACCATATGACACTTGTAAGGTGTAGAAAGAGGATCTTCCATAGATCTCTGAAACTCAAGACCACATACATAGAGCAAAGGTGCTCAGTACGGAAATTCAATCTGGCACTGCCTCAATGTATAGTTTGGCAAACCTTTGAAGTTTATGAAAGGAGACCCCGTCTCAGTGCACTCGCAGAACAGTCTCCAAGTCGGCCAGGTCAGTTTGATTTCTCAGTGTTTCAGTTCGTGTTAAAAAGACTTATCAAAAATAATTGACCTACCTGTTAAGGATCTTAAGCTTGTCTCCTTTCTCAAAGCCAAGGTCACCATCATGATTTGGTTCGTAACTGTATATGGCCACCACGAGATTGTCTGCACAAACAACGTGTTCAAATGGGTTGAGACAGGACAAAGCGGGCTCAGAAAATGAATAATGGGAAAATTATAAGAGAGATTGGAACTGTCATTCATCAGTTGTGTCTCTGTCACAGAGACGGGTGGAGCAATTAGGTGGAATCACCTGGTAAAGGAGAAGTTGGTGGTGTCGTCTGTGACGCATATGGAATCAGCTGATCGGTATACTAGAGTAAACAAATAACACATAGCTTGCACTTAACATTCAGTGTTTATGCAGCGTGAAATGTGCTGACTTAATAGCTTCCACTGTGTAACTATTGAACACAGATCTATGAAGTTTAAATATTGTGTTTCTGCACCATGGGTGGTTTTGTTTGGTTATGTTTCCACGATTCAAAGGTATCGTGGCAGATAAGGTGTCCTGCACTTCAGGACAGAGCACAGGGAGGGTGCCTCCATACAGAGGAAACACATTATGAGCTAATCACTACCAATTCACTGCACACAAAGGACCACCTCCCATGCAATTGTGCAACTATAAAACAGCGTCTCCTTGCCAAAATACATCAGCCTGTGGTACATTCAGCGGGAGTAGTGAGCCCCCGGCAAGTTTCAACCTTGTTCTAAGCGCATTGCTGATGCAATGTTATTATTCAGAGATGACACTGGCGTGTACTTGCTCTGCAAACTCAAACACTTACTGGGTTGCTTGACTGTGGAGGTATGGGACAGTTGCAGTGCTCGCAGATGCTATCCACGTTCTCTATCCATTCATCGTTGTCGGAGTAGTCTGAACTGCAGTTACATCCCATCTTTCCTGATAAAAGAAAACATTATTATGTCTCTTATTGATCGCTCCAAGATAGCATTCAAGAGCGAGAAGAACCAAATGTCAATATATATGCTTGGGTGTTCCTATCGTGCACGGCCAGTACTGCATCTCTCTTTCAATGTTTCAGACCAGTAGGAAAAGTCAGCGAGGCACTGACCAGATTTCTCAAGCTCACTGGGGCTCCCTGAAGACAACTGGTGATAGAGGGTTCAGCAGGCTAATCACGGCAAACCGCTCGTCCCACGGGCACAAAACCGTGAGAGAGGCCTGACCCTTCAACAAGTGTCAATGCCGAGCTGTGACCCTGTGGAACAAATCACCGGACGATGGGAGGGAGAGAGACGGTGGCAGATGGGGGTCTTATTAGAATATGAGCACTCCAACCAATTCAGCACTTAGTGCGACTCTGTCAGGGAGTCACACTAAGTCAGCACTTTGCACTGAAGGACTCGCGGCTTCCCGCCTGCAATCTGCAGCTTTCACAAATAAATATTCCACAGCCTCTCCAAACATACAGGGGTATTTATGCACTGCGGATAAACATCTCATGAACTATGAAGCTGTAAATAATTAACTTAAGTTTGGGCGCATGTTTTTTACACGCAGAGGAATTAAAAATATTTTTATTTCCCTGTTATCATACTGGTTGCATTGTATTGTTAAGTTCTGCACTTTAAAAATCTCAAACCAAGTTTGAATTTGTGCAATAACTTTTGGTTTTCCATGTTTGGTCTTCAGTCCTTGGGTTGTTATGGGCCTCGTTGGCCTTTATGGTCCAGATTTGATTTACTAATACATGCTTAGTCACATCTTATGCTAAGTTAATGCTATCATCGTCTGTCTCCATGTCAGTGAAAAAGTTATGACGGTACCAATGCAGAGAGATTCTTTGATTATCTCTGGGTTATCATGTAATTTACATATTGAAGACAGAAAATAACTAAGAAATTTTCATATCCAGTTTTGTATTACTTTGTGAGATGGGCCAATATTTCTCAAAATGTTATCACTTTGTAACACGTGTCTAAATATCAACAAACCACACTCTCTATGCATTGTTTCATTTACCATAACCATTCATGAAAGACAGTTGATTGACAAAGAACATAACCATAGTATAACAACTTCTGCATGTATGAACAACTGCGACCACATTAGCATAGTGACATATTTGATACTCACCTCTCAATCTTTTATTGTCGTCCTTGTACTTATCATACAATTTCAGACTTCGGGTGCTGCCATAGAGCTATTAGTGAAAAAAGAAAAGCTCACAAACATCGATAATTAGGGAGCTTTTCAGCGGTGGAAATCTGGAGTGAAAGCGTCATCATCAGTTCCTCATAACGAAATGCTCAGCGGGGAGTGTGGCAGCCTGTGCCTGTGAACACATGCGCTTGCAAAGACGCCGTTTGGCGGAGTGGAGGAGAGCAACCATAGTGTTTCCTGTCGTTGAAAGGTTGAGGGTTTTTCTGCAGACACCCAACAGGTGCATGTTATGCAGCTGCGTGTTAGCATGGGGTGACGTTGGTCCCAAAGGTAAAGGGGGTCAGGAAAGCAGCTTTTCCTAAAGTGGGAGCTGAGACATGAATGTTCCAGTTCATTATGGAAATGAGGAGGTGGCTGAAGTGTGAGGTGGGGTGTTGGTGAACTCATACACATTGCACCCATGACCTTTTGGGTCTGGGACTGAGACAGACAGGCAGATGTAACAGTAGCAATGATGGTTGCTAATACAGGAGAGGCATCATTTTCTGCTCATTACAGCCCTTAGAGGTTTGGCAAGTCCATGCGGTCACGTTTCCTGTACAGCGATCTGAGGCTTGAGTCACAGCATCCTCATCACGGCGATTTGATAGTCACGTCAAGTCAAGTAAATTCAATTTGTATAGTGCCGAATCATAACAGGAGTTATCTCAAGGCGCTTTACATGGTTTGTCTCTGCTGTGTGTCCTGTCTCACCTTTAAAAATAGGCAATGAGCTCAACTCTTATCGCTTAAACTCATTGTATACATAATTTTCTTGTGCATGGGTCCTTCTCAAGTGTGTTGTAGCAGATGGGAGGATTATTTTCTGTTGTCGATGTGTATTTGAACTTCCCACGACACACATTAAATGCTTTATTCGTGACTGCAATGCGGTAGTTATGCGCTGCTGTGGACCGCAGTGCTCTTTGTTCTTGATGTGGTGAACGACGTCTGCTAAGCAGCATGCATGACAGGAAGTCAGTCCAAATATGACAGGAAGTAGTCAGGAAGGAAGACAAAACTATGTTAACACTCATCTGCAATATAGTCACCTAAGATGACTCTTTTTCCATGGAACACGTATACAGCTGAGCTAATCACTCATGTTGACGTGTAGGAGCTAGCTCTGTTTTGGGGCTAAGGATGTCGCTGATGCACTTCGCTCTGGTTTGAATGTACATCTGTCCTCGTAAGTATCACTGCAGTCATGACGAAGTGAGGATAAAACCCCAGCACAAACCAACACTTGCATTGATAGCAACCTTGGTCACAGCAGACACAATATTGGGTCCTAAATTGTGATGAGAAGTGTCGGTTGCTGGGACACACCTCCAAGTACCCAAAGGGTCAGAGGTAAACACCGTTTTCATACTATCCTGCTCACTGAACGAGTTTCTGGATACCACAAATCCAGGTCAAGTCGTATTTGGAAAGATACATCTCTATGGCTGTCTGCATCACATTCTGCCCCATGTTTGGAGATCAGCTGTTGGCAGAATGCAGGCCTTATCAGGCCCTCATTGTTTTCCTACTTTCTCCCCCGTATCACAATTGTCATCACTTCCTAATGTGGTTGGAAATCACATTCTGTTACGCAATGAAATTGAGATAAGATCGATCTGCGTTACCTTATCCAGCCCCTCCACCATCTGCTTAGTGAGCGCAGGTGCCGGCTGCTTTCACGTCAGCCAGTGAACTATGGTTCGCTGCAACTGCTTACTCGTGCTATAACACAGAACATTTCTCTAAGATGCATTGTTACAAACAGAAACACATTTTGGCAGTCCAAACAGACGGTAGTACGCTGTGCTAAATAAAGGAAGTCCACATTTCTGGAAAATGTTAAATGTTATGCTCACAGTGATCAGATGCTGCCTACATGGTGATGTATCATCAAGGGGAACACTCAGCAGATTGATGTTCATCTTCACCGTGAGAGCACACAGCTCAAAATGACTATACATCAGTCCCTCCACATTCTTAATATGAAATTCATTTTCTAGGAAGCTGCTCCTCTGACTGTAGAGGCTTAAGGTCACGTATGAAGTCAGCTGCAGGCTGGAGTATGCACATTGTGAACACATCAGCAGTTCTAGTCGTGCTCTCATTTTCATACAATGGCCGCACTCTCTCAAAACAGATTCAGTTTCTTGCTCAGCTAATCACATCCGTGCTTCCCTCTAGGGCGACATTTGTATGTCTGACTATCACTCGCGGTCACAAATGTCTAGTGGAGTGACAGAGGAGACTATTGTACATGTTAACCCAAAGACTGTGGACAACCTGTGCTAACTTGCCCCATATAGGGCTGACTCCAGGTTGGAGAGTGGATGACCTCTGACCCCATGGCTGAGGTGGTTTTCAAGGTTTAAAACACAATTTACAGCCAATGCAGATATGAAGATTTTTGTTTGTTGTGTTGTTACCCGAGAACATTGTTTCTGTTGGGTAATTTCTATAACTGCTATAATTACATGGTTATGTCACATGTGTATGATTCACATTGTGTAACAACAGAGTAATCTCACAAGTCCATTGAAGACAATTCGAGAGGGCAAGAGACAAGACAAATCAATGTACCGTAAATCAATGTATTTATTGCTGTTGATACAGTTGTTGTTGTTACTATTGGGACAACATCTTCAAGCCTGATGTTTTTCTTTTTATCGTGCACAGTTGTGACGTTTATCTTTTGCTTGAATGCATGCTTACATATTTGCATTTTCACCACACATATGGCCAATTTTGCGAAAAGTCTTAAGTATGTGTACTATCCACCCAAAGAATTGTGAAACAATTGGAATCTGTATGCGCCAGGCACTTTATTATCAATAACAGTACTTTATCATCATCAAAGTACTTACCTACCTATGTTTAAAACCATCTTAATTGAGAGAACAAGATCAAATGCTGATGCTACACATTCTATCTCGGCTCAGTGAGCTACTGGTTGTTACCACGTAACAATGGGCAGTAATTACAGCAGTAGCAAACACACCACATGAATGAACGTCATACTGCACTACGAAGTGCAAATCATATTTGCACTCATGCAAAGACGGCTGTACTTTCAGTTTGTGATGCAGAGGTGTGGGAATGCTGGAGTCTGACCTCCCGCTTCCTGTGAGAACAGTTTTGGGACATTGCCCCCATGAGCGACTTACTACTGCGTCGAAGCAAAATGTTTAATCCTCTTTACGATGGCAACATTAAGAGGCATTGCTGTACATAACCTAGATAAATAATTCACCCAGCCACTTAAAAACTAGCAAGTTTCGCATCATGAATGACAAACCTAGACACCCCTTTACCCTCCACACCCACCTCCCGCTGGGCTGGGACCATGGGGGAGACAAAAGAATGATAATCTGCATCCTAAAACAAGAAATCATCTTCTCTTTTGCAGTGGAAGGCAAACATATTTTGCCCTTTGGCTCACATACTAATAGAATTGGCTCGGTTGAATTCAACAGATGTGTCAAGTACGCAGAAAATATTTGATGTTGCAGACTGCAACGTCTTCTTCACCTCTGTCCTCTCTCCACTGCTCACTATCCATACAGATGCTGCCCGCACTGTGCAGGGCAAAGGGTTGGGTTCCATTTATCAAGGCAAAGGTGCTTTGGTGCCTTGCATGGAAAATAGAATGATCTGCCCTGTAAGTCTCAAAAAGTGAACTGCATTCGCTTCACCCTGCTGTTCAGTGTGTTGTTGAATAGAACATTACCATAGACAAACAGTCAAAGAGCTGCGGGGTAGTTTGTTTGCAGCCGTGACAGGTGGAGTGTTTGCTAACACATCGAGAAACGCCTGGAGTTGATGTTCATCTTTGTGAGGCCCAGGTGCTTGAGAGGGGTGGACAAGGCAAACGCTGCCTTCATGGGGATGTCGCAGAGCAGGTCAGACTCCTCGCCACACTCCTCAAGTTCGTACGTTGCGTCGTCGAGCATCTCCTTGTGGTGATGGCATACCTGCTCCACTTTCAACCGGTGGATCTCAACCCTGAGGCGGATCAGCTGACGAGCGAGGCGGTTGTCCTGAACTTGCATGTCCCTCTGTGCGATAGAATGTCAGGCAAGGCGGGAGAGGGAAAACAAGGAGAGGGTGGTTGACTGTACTTTGACAGGTACAGTATAATCTTTGGAACTGGATATCACTGTGCAATCATAAACAGGAATAACGTGTGTTTTTTGTTTTTGTTTTTATCATACATTGGATCAAAGGGGTTCACAAACCAAGGAGGAGCTCTGAATTCTTCATGCTCTCTCCTGTGAGCAGGGTACTGAAGCATGGCAGAACACTGTTTGTGAATAGTTTCGCGGTGAGTATGCAGATGAAGATCTACAGCAAAGGTGTGGGAAAGGATTGTGTGTAGCCTCACAAGGACATTGGTTTGACTCATACTGACTTACCAGCTCCTTCCTCAGAAACTCCAAAGCATCATCAATGGTATCAAAGCCACAAATGCTGCTCACTGCCTCCTCTGCATTCTCATCGGGTAAATGTGGAGGCACGGCGCTGATGACGTCTGCCGGGTCCGGGCTGGAGGCTGAGCAGCTCTGCCTCCACGGTCTGCTCTGGAGGCGCTCCTGCCACTCCAGGTAGGACGGCCTGCGGGTCTGCAGCTTCAGCTTCTCCGTCAGCGCCTTCACGCTGTCCAGACCTTCGTCTTCGCTCTCCGTGGGGTCATCGGCTCCGAACTCTTTGAAATCCATCTGCGTAGTAAATGGCGGGGCGCGATTCTCGTCCCGGGATTGTCAGCTGGAGTGTTTGGAGCGCAACAGGTCCTCTCCTACTTTATAGGGACGTGGACTCAGCGACCGCCCATCGCACTGACGAGCGCAAGTGGAGGATCGATGGATTAAAAAAAATATTTGCAGTATTAGACATGATCCCAAACAACACGACGGGTGGTTTCGGCACATTGTGAAAACTCAATTATTAACACAATATTCTGTCGTTTCGTGGATGTATTGTGGGTATTGTTTAAGAGATAGCAAATGTAAAACACATTTAATTAAATATTCATACATAGATGCAGTACGTGAGCGGTAAGTTTTAAATTATTTTCATAGAAAAGAAACTTCCAAAAATATCATCAGAGGGGGGAAAAAAACATTTCGAGGTCGCCTAAAGGTTGTAATTTTTGCGGCCTGCTGCCATCTACCGGTCAAATTACGTTACTCCATCTTTGCGCATCTTTAAGTCAGTGCGTGTGTGTACGTGTGTACTCGTATCCGTCTGTGTGGGATGGAGATTGCATGACGAAGAGCCTGGTAGTGGGTAGGGTAGACGGTTAAAGAGTGTGCGTGGGTGTGTGAGTGTTTGAGTGTGACAGAGAATGATAGCGGCTGAGAAAGTGCGAGAAATCAGCAGATACACGCAACAACCTCAACTTGAAGTGTGTGTAACTTCTCAGGAAATGTTGACTTCCGTCTTTTGACACCACAGAAATGTTTCATTTTCCGCTCGGCTCTTCAGCCGCTTTCCACCTGCGTGTGTGAGGGCTCACACCAAGTCCCGCGCCTGCGAGGAGCAAACATGGAGCTCCATCTATTTTCAGGCTGCTTATCATCGAGCAAACACGGCGCAACTGCGCTGCTCCCACAGAATGTGTGTGTTTGAGCAGGCGTGCATTACCGTGAATCTCGTTTTCCCTCGTTTCACTTTCACTGTGAGTCAGTGATTCGTTATTCTGTTTGAGCGCGTCGAGGTTTAGTTTGCGTTTCAGATCCGTCGATGGAGTTCTCCGACCACATCCAGACCGCCAACGTGGAGGATGTGTTGCTCCGGGCGCCGATGCTCCCGCCGAGCAGAGGCACCCTGTGCATCACCGGCCACCACCTGCTCTTCTCGGACAGAGCTGAGGGAGATACCCGCCAAGTTCTGCTGCTGCTCCGCAACATCGATGCCATCGAGAAGAGGTGACCATACACCTTCCACGTGTTTACAGCGCGTATTTTTCTCACATAGGCACATATCACATCACATGCACTCACATTTTTGACATTTCAGTCGTGAAGAAAGAACCTATTTGCAGTGACAGCTGACCTCTGCCATTAATGTATGTCTAATTACATTGTTGGTGAAATCTTTTTGTTGACCAGTGTGGAAAACCTTTTGGGCTACCCTGGCCTGTCTTCTAGCACAGGCCACAGTGAAAGGTTGGATATCATGAATGTCACACTATCTGCTTTGTGCCGCTTCACTTTCCTGCCATGCTGAGAACACGGAAATGTGCAAATCTGCACAAGATTACATCAACACTTTTTTTTTTTTGTTACCACATACTCTCACCATTGCGATGCGTGTTGCTTGCAGTTTTAGCATTTCATCTTTGCGTCAAGAAACCAACATTGCACAGCGCAGCAGTGGATGATAAGCGATGGTGTGCAGCGACGCGTTTGTCCAACATGTCTGTCGAGCTGCAATGGCATTTCTCAGGGCGACAAATACCAACACCCCTCCACACAGACACACACTCACATACTCAGCAGCCCTGCCGATTGGATATTTCCTGCTCTCTTCCATTTCTGCTGCTAGAACTTGCTGCAGTGTTGAAGACAAAGGATGGGGTGTGTTGGGTTGGACTCGGGAGCATTGCTGCCATTTTCTCTTGTGTGATGTGGACAAACATGTTTGTTTGTAGGATACTCGGATCCTCTGGGACGATCACTGTCAAATGTAAAGACCTGAGTGTGTTCAGGTTTGACATCCCAGGCATGGACCAATGTCTCAACATTGCCCGCTCCATTGAGGTATATAATAATGGACTTTTTCCGTGTATATTATTTGAAGTACCTCCTTGATCCCAGAGGGAAATAGCTTATTAACATATATGTCTATGATCTCATCTTGTGCCAAATAAACCTTCTGTCTCTCTCTCCCTCGGTCTCTCTCTTCGCCAGACATTATCGTCGCTGGACAGCGTGTCGAAGACATATCCCTTCTTCTACAGACCCTCTGAACGCCGCCTACTGGATCAGTGGGGGATTATGTCCACAGAAACATACTATTCTCAAATGGTTGAGCTGGTAAACAACATTCATAACTCTTGCTTCATGCTTGGCTTTGTGCCGCACGGTTGCTGTACTCCTCAAGGGGATGGACATACACTCCCAGCTAACTGTGTTCCAACATCCACATGACAGGAAAATGCCCGGGAAGCTCATCACTAGGGTCAAGATTCAGGATATCCTCAGTCCCCACAGAACCTGACAGCTGTCATGTGTTTTATGTCTGCATGTTTTCCATGAAATTGTCGCCTGCTCAAAGTGTTGATAGGAAATGTGGAGGCAAACTGAGGCAGGCTGTTCTGATAATGACTAAAATCTTTATTGGGGATGACCTTGACCTTGTTGATGGAGACTGGGAGGGTTCAAGCTCCCATATCAGGACACGTCCATCCATTGGAATCTCTGTGTTCTTTACATATAGGAGCTCTAAATGATAGACTACAACCAAACAGTTTATCATTATGAAATAACAGAGTTACTTAACATTTAACACCATTTGTGAAATTCAAGTGTTGTTAAAAATCTTCCTGACCATGGACCCTCTTTGCACAGCACAATAGGTGGAGACTGAGTGCTGTGAACAAAGACTACTCAGTGTGTCCATCTTACCCGTCAGCCGCCATTGTGCCTAAAGCTATAGACGACGACATGCTGGTCAAAGTGGCAAAATTCAGACAGGGAGGACGGTTTCCTGTGCTTTGCTACTACCACAGAAAGAACGGCATGGTGAATATATTTCCATCTTTCACTTTGTTTTGTGGCCGCTGCGATCTGCATGGTTGACTAAAAAAAAATACATTTCAGGTAATCTTGCGGAGCAGTCAGCCACTGATTGGTACCAATAAGAGGCGCTGCAGGGAAGATGAGCTCCTGCTCCAGGCAGTGATTGAGGGCTCAGACAAAGGTTACATTGTTGACACCCGCTCAAGTCAGCAGGCACAGCAGGCCCGCATGACCGGGGGCGGGTTTGAGTCCAAATCATGCTACAACCATTGGAAGAGACTGCATAGACACATTGAGAGGTGTGTGATTGCGTGTTTGGTAGCATGAAAAATGGTACAGAAAGTAAATGGTGTCCAAATCATACTGTCCCACATCTTGGCGGATGTTACCCCTCGTAACACTGTCTTGGGTCCTGTGTACATGAGACATGGACCAAATCTGCATATATATATACAGTAGTGTGTGTTTGTGTGTGCAGAGGTAAAGCTCTCCAAGAGAGTGTAATTAAACTAGTGGAGGCCTGTGGCGATCAGTCGCACAATATGGACCGGTGGCTGTGTAAACTGGAGAACTCAAAATGGCTGTCTCATGTCCAAACTGCTCTGTCAACTGCTGGGCTGGTGGCAGAGTGTGTGGAGAGGTGGGTACCATAGGCAAGGAGGTTATTTGGCACGAGTTTACTTTTTTGAAGATGGTATTGCACTGTGAATGTCTCATGCACTTACATGACTTAAGGAGGTCAGCAAATATGTGTGTTTATTGTTTTGTTCAGGGATGGACATTCAGTTCTGATTCATGGTTCTGAAGGTATGGACATGACATTGCTCATTAGCACTCTTGCCCAGCTCATCATGGAGCCATGCTGTCGCACGCTGGAGGGTTTCTTGGCTCTTCTTGAAAGGGAATGGACTCAGGTGGGGTTGTGTGTGAGTGTGTGTTTGTGTGAGCATTCAGGCATGATGATGATAATGATGATGATGATGATGATGATGATTACACAGTTTTTTCACAATTTCATGTTACAAAACCAGAATTGAGGTCAACTCACTCTAATGCCTCACTATTTCTTACACGGCATGTGTTTAGTGTCATTCTCAATACTTATGTGAGGAATAATCACTGTTTCTTTTTTGTGAAAGTGTGGTTCTATGCAAATTCTGTATGTTTACTTTGCAGGCAGGACATCCCTTCCAGCTGCGGTGTGCTCATTTCGCTTACTCCCATGCTCGGCTCCAGAAAGAAGCACCAGTGTTTCTGCTGCTGATGGACTGTGTGTGGCAGCTGTGGCGCCAGTTCCCCCTGGCGCTGGGCTTCTCTGAATCACTCCTCCTGAGACTGGCAAATGAAGCCTATGCCTCCAACTATGGGACCTTCCTGTGCAACAGCGAGCAGGAGAGGTCAGTCACTCAGTCTCAGTCTTTCCTCAGTTTTCTTCAGTGTTCATCAAAAACTGATAACAACTCCATCTTACTTACATTCAGTATAAGTACTGTAAGTGTGCGGCAGACAGACTGTAGATAACTGTTGTATTTTGTACTATGTAGTATTATTGTACTACCGGACCAATGCAAAAATGCAAAGATGATTGTGGTTTATTTTTGTTACTAATGTTTGAGAAGTTTGCAATCGTAAGTCAGTGTTCTTTGCACCCTCTCACTGTTCCTGGTTAATTCCACTCCATTAGAGATGCTCAAGGGGTGAAGAGGAAGACACACTGTTTGTTCCAGGCTCTACTCAGGCCCAGCAAGAGACATAAGTATATCAACCCCCTGTATGAGCCTACCAGGCTGGCAATCTGGCCCTCCATCCACCCACAGTCCCTGCAGCTTTGGAGGGGTGAGCTTTTTTGTACATGTCCACATACTGTATATGTGAGCTGCCTCTATTGTTGGCTTGTGTGCTGCCATAAATCACCCCCTGCCCCACACCACTCTCAGTTTGATCATGGCAACATAAGCCCAGCTTCCAAAATCTATGTTTGTGGTTTGAGAATCTATGTACAACATCCACAGGTTTCTTTTTCCGTTGGACCCCAGAAAACCGTCACAGGGAGGAAATTCAGGAGGAAATAAGGGACATGGTCAGCGATTGGACCAACCTCGTACTATCACCCACAGCCTCTGCAATACCAACATGCTAAGCCTGACGGCGTCGAATGTTACATGCATTTCCTTTTGGCAATGTTATCTTAGTACCACATTTTATATTTTCTTGTACATTAATTGCTTGTAAAAGTCATTTCAATAAATGTGGTCATTGTTAATTTTGACCTGTCTATGCTCATTAGTGTTGTAAAGCTGACCTGAGACAGATTGCCACCACCATGTTTTCATGTATTTTGACACATAAATATAATCAGTACAGGACTACATACACCTCACAGTCCTGTTAAGCTCAGCTAAACACTCACACACAAAGCAAATCCCTGTGCGCAGCAAATTCAGCATGTTTGCACACATGGAACACACATGGACGTTGTGGTCAGACACAGTGGAAGAGCTACTAGCCTGGCAAACAAGGCCAGAATCACACATGATCCTCAACATGTTCACATTACCTTTGTGGAGCAACATCTAGTCATGTTGTAGCTTTTAACTTGACTGGGTAAATGCATAGGAAAAAGCGGTAGCAGTTCTGATCTGATCTGTTTTGAGGTGTCACCTGCGCATCGCAATTATCAGTTCATCTCCCAAGGACTGCAGAATTTGTCATTGCTCAGGTAATTTCTTTCCTATTTTGTTCAAGGTTACTCTGTCTGTGCATTGCTCTCTGTGAATGAAATTATCTTAAATCTGTCCCTGTTTGGATGGTCAGTTTGTCCAAGTCAATATTTTGAAAGGTTATTACACCAAATGCAATCAAGTATGCAGTCCTGTGCCACCACTGTGGCTCGGTTGGCTCCTCTTTGCCGAATGTACCAGAGATCAACAGGCTGGATAGTTGGCAGGTGGAACAGCAACTGTTCATCCCACAATCCGTCAACCGCTGAAGAAACCCCACGTGTCCTCATCACAGGTAAATCCGAATTCTATTCAGATTTTTGCTCATTCAGAGAATCCTTGTACTGTAAATATCCAATGTAGCAATAGAATCCCTCTCGTGGGAGTAGCGGATCAATCTCAGAGTAGTGCCTTGCTTGGGCAAACATTTTGCATGGAAAGAGACAAGATCATTGATAAGTGTGGATCATTTATACAAATGGAGTGTTTCTACATTCTGCTGTTGCATGTGTATGTCAGTTTGCTTTGGTTTTGTGTTGTTTGTACTGTCTGCGAGTACCACAACGCCATTTTTACTCACAATGGGCTGTGCACAGACAGTGGAGGCCCAGTGAATGATGGGGTAGGGTGGCAGCTGTCCTTTATGTCTACAGACAAAACTCAAAGCAAGCATGATAAAATCACTGGACTGCACCAGGTGCACTGCTAAGATTCCTGTTTGTGTGTAGGTGGACTGGGGCAGCTGGGTGTGGGGCTTGCTCGAATACTGAGGTGAGAAAGCTACGCATTACTTGAATTTTCCGCTTGATCAAAATATTAATGTAGCAATTTAAAAATCACTCAAGCTATCTACATTAATGCCAAGGAAACAATATGGAAAAGACAATGTGATCCTGTCAGACATAAAGAAGCCTTCTGCAGATGTTTGCAGCAGTGGTATGTAAATTCACATTACTGTGCATTTGATGCAAATGCTCTCAATTTCAATTTACAAAATAAACCAAATCTTGTTTGGTTAATCATGCACACTGTTACTGTAAAAATTATATTTACTTGCCTGCAAGTCAATGCTTCCCTCTGTCATTGAATTAGGCCCATTTGTATATGCTGACGTGCTAGACTACAAACATTTCAGAGAGCTGATTGTAAATCATCGCATCACCTGGGTGGTTCACTACAGTGCCCTGCTTAGTGCTGTGGGTGAGGCCAATGTGGCTTTGGCGCGCAAGATAAACATCACAGGTTAGCTTCAACACAATTCACAGGGGCCACCGTTCACATCTTAGCACAGCTGGGGTGCTTACTCTCGTTTCTGCCGCCTTTCTGTCCACCTAGGTCTTCACAATGTGCTGGATTTGGCTTTGGAGAACTCCCTGCGAATCTTTGTACCAAGCACCATCGGAGCATTTGGTCCTACTTCTCCACGAGATCCAGCGCCCGATCTCTGTATTCAAAGGCCACGAACCATCTATGGGGTGTCCAAAGTGCATGGAGAACTCATGGGAGAGGTTTGCTTGTTAGAAATCCAGTCTTTGGCTCTTGGGTGAGGGTTGGGGTTATTGTCACCACAATATCCTCTGTGTTTACTTTTGTCTGCAGTACCTTTATCATAAATTCAGTGTGGACTTTCGCTGCCTCCGTTACCCTGGTGTAATATCAGCCAACACATCACCCGGTGGAGGAACAACAGGTGCTGCTCTTCTTCACATTGGCACACACAGTATATTCACAGACTTGCCCTATACCAAACATGCGTCGTATCTTTCTCTCAGACTATGCTGTTCAGATCTTTCACGATGCCCTCAGCACAGGGCACCATGAGTGCTACCTGCGCCCTGACACCCGGCTTCCTATGATGCACATTGCCGACTGCCACCGTGCCACGGTTGAGTTCATGCAAACTCCAGAGCAGCAGCTGACCCTGCGTACCTACAACATTGCTGCCATGAGCTTCACGCCAGAGGAGGTGGCTAAAGAAATACGCAAACATCTCCCTCAGCTGAAGGTCACATACAATCCTGACCCTGTCCGACAGGCCATTGGTATGTCTATAAGATTATGGCACACCTCGTCTCCATAAATGGGCAATTTATGTGTTAATCTGTGTAGTTCCTGTTTATGGCAGTAGGAATTATTCTGTCCTCTCTAGCTACATGTGTAGTTTTCACACTGATTAAGGGTTCAACTCTGAAGCTTGACACAGAGCATCTGCATTTGTTACAGGCCAAACTACATGTTGAGCTCTTAGTAAGAAACTCAATGCAAATGCTGTTGATTGAATTGAACTGAACATCTATGTCCCATAACTGCCATTATTCCAAAGCAAGGAATCACATGAAACCTGGGACAATATACTGCATACATTGAGCACTGCATACAGTTAAGGGATGTCTAAAATTAATTTACATGACATTAAGAATTGCTTGAGTAACTCATGATTTATCGTAATCGCAGCTTGAAGGAATTTGAATGTACCTTAAGGAATATCCTAATCACTATTTTGCAGCAGACAGTTGGCCAGTGCGATTTGACGATTCCAATGCCAGAAGAGATTGGGGTTGGTGTCCAGCCTTTGGGCTTGAGGAGCTGGTTATAGACATGTTGACCTCCATTCGAGAGCAAAGGACTGGTGGGACTTTTCCAGTCAGCTAGCAATTCCTGATTTACAAAGACAGAGTGATCTTGTTTTGCTTCAATCTGCTTTTATGCACAACTGAATGAATGTGAAAGCCTTACATTTCACTCACTGCTCGTGAGCATTGAGAATCTTTTTCTGAAATCTAATAGAATTTAGCTTGAGAACATTTAGAACACAATAATTCTCTGTCAGAAAATGTAACAACCTTCAAGTGTCCCTTCTTGTCTTACTCGAAAACACACACACATGTTCAAAACTTGGCTATCAAGAGACATCAGTTTGGTGTCAATTTGTCAAATTTGTTGTCTTGTTTTTGTTGTATTTACTGGAATAGCTGACTTTTATGAACATTTTAGTCCAAAATATATATTTTTTAATTGTATCAATATCATCTTGTTTCCCTAGAGGCTGCAGATTTAAGAATCATCATTTACCAAAGAAGGACCAAACTATATTTTGCTCACCTGGTTAAGATACTTAGATTGTTGATTGAACATTCTTTATGAAATTGTTGTTGCGGTTACTTCTTAAAAACAATGAGCGACCAAATCCTAATGTGAATCCAAAAGTGAAAACTTACTTTGAAGCACATTTTGTTTTATGGAGATCAAGATTAAGAACATTTTACTCATAAGTGAGGTCAAAATTTATTTGTAGTTGCATTCAATTCAAATCCTTAGAACAACTGCAGTTTGGGATATTTAACTGCATTTGTGAAAGCCCAGAGGCACATCCGTTTTTCCATTCCAGTCGAAAGTGCACTTAATACGAGTGAAGATTCCCAAACAGCGTGCAATTATTATGAAGCAGAAAATAACATCAACTGACATAGAAACTGCTGTTGGAGGGTGATACCACATTGCAAAGCGGTGAAGACAAACACTAAATAATGTATATGTTAGGTTCCTGCATATAGAGGAAGAGTTAGTGGAAGAGACAGTGATTGACAGACAGAGGGAAAGAAAGATAAAAAAAATGTGTAAGAGATAGAAGAGGGGGAGAGTAAAAGAGGTACAAAAGCTCCAAAAAGACCAGATTCTGTCAGCAGACCTTAAAGCCGCAGTGTCTGAGAGATGAAGGGCTTGATGAAGAGAGGAGGAGGGGCAGTGTAGCACGTTAGAATATGGGGGTCGATACAGGGGTGGTAAGGAATTGAGCTGATCGTGGGGGTGGGGGGGTGGAGTCCACTGCACCCGGAAAACTGGACAGACAGCTGGTCCAAAGATTTATGGCCTGGCAGGGAATGTGACGCTATGTCAACTCAAGTCGAGTCAATATAATTTGCATTGTGTGAGATCATAACAGAAGTTATTTCAAGGTGCTTTCCAAGATAGAGCAGGTAGAGCTCCTCAACATGCAAACAGTCAAGGTCCCCAAAGTCCCCAGCAGCTTAATTCCTTGATTAATACCAGACGGCTAATAATCAAACTTAACAAATTGGAGAGATCAGCATCGACTTCAGAAGTTATTTTAGCTTCAAACGAAAAAAGACGAATTCAGTCTTCGAGGTATAGTATGTGTAGACGTTGTTTGGACAAGTAAAAAGAAAGTATAAGCAGAGAAAAAGTAAAGTCTGATGCAGTGCAACGTAAAAAAAAAAAGAATAATTTATTTTCGTTTGTGCTGTTGCAGCCACGGTCGAACTGGTACGTCTTTAATGATTTAGTTTTTTTGTAATTTGTTTTTTACAGTATACAACTACATATTTGTCTGGGGAAAGTCGTTGTTATTTGTATAACTCCATTAGCTATGCTGAAACAGGGATTCTCAATCCTGATGTTCCTTTTTTATTTTCAAGTGGGGTGATTTTGCATTCTAAGATTTCCATTAACAAACATTCTCTACGATACAGTTTTGCTTTGAAAGGGTAGTGGGTATCCATTCAGTGTACCTGGATTCCCAATCAAAATAAATGATTATTTGTGTAGATACATGTGATTATTGTGTACTTTTGTTAGTGATGTCAGAGTGGACTTTTCTGTGCCATTCGTATTCAGGAAATGTAGTTGTCATGTAAATCATCTGCAGAGACTTGAAACTGCATCTCTCTCTGCCTGTTTCGAAAAGTATTTTTGGCAAATCAACAAGTGAATAGACACAAAGAAAACAATCACAGTATATTTAAAGGTGCCCGTGCTTTGATTGATGACCACACTTCAGTAACAGAAGTTGTTCGTGACTCGACGGCTCAGCACCCATCTCCAAGCCTTAAACTGATCTTTTCCACGTTTTACCCCTTAGATTAATTTTAGATTTCCCAGCAATATTTTCCCAAAGTCAACTAGGTTTAATGAGTGGCACACATTTCAGCAGAATGCTTTTGTAAAGGCACATCCTTGAACTCTTGATATGAGAATATCTCACCTGCAATCGCATCACGTGTCAAGCCAAAACACAAGGAAAACAGAAGGACTATATCAAATGCAAATTCAAAGTGCATGAGGTTAGATTCATCTTAATAAAAATATATGGGCATAATTGTTATGTCAGCACTGCTACATTTGAGATAGAATGGATTGATAATTATATTGAATAGTATTTACTGCTTCAACAGATTCATTGGTCAATATTATATATGTCAGTGTATTCAAATATTATTCATATGTATTTTATGTAGACATTTATAAATTGAAGGAGGTTGTTGTTGGACACATGACGCCACCCTTGTCTGCCTTGGCTAGTGTTGCTGTGGGCACTGCTAGTTGTAGTACCTCCTCGATCCTCAAGAGGCGCTTTCTTCATCCGGCTGAAGACTTCAGTTGACACACGGAGATCGAAGTTCCACACCGTCAGCTCCCGCCAGTTGCTATTTTCTACAAGAATGGACGCGGGATTTTTCCGCGTAAGTTGCCTACAAATATTTTTGAGTTGTACTGCGTGTAATGAGCTGTACATCGCAACATATTGCGTGTAGGTAACCGGCGAGGGATGTGTAGTTGCGGTGCGCCATTGAGCCTGTAAGCCATAGTAGGGTCAGGGCGTCGTCTATTAACTGGAAACGCACACTTTGGTTGCTTGGATGGTGCCGCCAATGTGCGTTTGCTCTGTGCTACAAGGTCCTGCAACATTCAATGCATTCATTCGTGTACATTTCCATTTGTAGTACATGTGTCGTGCGAATAAAATGGCCGTTGCTCAGTTGCAGCACACGGACAGTCCAAACTAGCTTGCTCGCAATGGCTCCGTAATGCCTGGGCTAAAAATGGCGCCCGAGATGCGCATCGCCAAAAGTCTGAGATGGTCACGACAACTAATACGGTGATGTTAACCAAACGCATCACCAACCATTTTTAGTTAAACTTCAATTATGCTTGGCATGAAATTGACCATTTTCGACACCCCGCTCATCTGAATTATTTGAATCTATCTATACCTAAAATGAATATCCACCCTGACCTGTGTTCCAATCTGCCGCTCAGCCGGCCGTAATGCGGTGCTAAGTGGCTACAGCGCTAACAAATCAACATGGCTTTCACAGATGGATGTCATTTCCAACAATCGGGCCGTTCGCTTTAGTGTAGAAGGCACGTCTTGGATATGACCAGTCTGAATTTCCCGCACCAAATGCTTGGAGGCGTCTATTGAGTGTTTTTACCCCGCTGTGTAGTAATTAAGCGATGGGCAGGCCACGAAGTCTCACCAGGAAGTAGTGCAGCTTTGGCGATGTCGAGCTCAATGAGTCAATTCTACACTGATTAGCATATTTTTCACGTATCGTGCAAATTTTGTGTATTGCACTTACATCTTGTCAAGACGATTATTTTCTGGGGCAGGGCACAAGTGCAGAGCAAGACAACCGGTTCAGCAACAAGCAGAAGAAACTGCTGAAGCAGCTGAAGTTTGCAGAATGTTTGGATAAGAAGGTATGCCTCCTCTCATTCTCATTTGATTTTGGTGTACATTCAACTTGTCAAGTAATATTTTAACAGAACCATTGCGGCTTTAATGATCTCGAGTGCTGACTTGAGTCATGGTCAGGTGATGTGTGTGCACGTTTAATGCTGCCTTGTTGATCTTTAGGTGGACATGACCAAAGTTAACCTGGAAGTCATCAAACCATGGATTACCCAGCGAGTGACGGAGATTTTGGGATTTGAGGATGATGTCGTCATAGAGTTCATATTTAACCAGCTCGAGGATAAGGTAATATTGTCTATTGGGGGTATTTATGTGATTTTGCAAAACTGTCTTGGGTTCAGTGGGATTTCTTAGTAACAAGGGATTTAAGGAAGAACTGCACATTTTAGATAATATACAGTGAATGCGGAAAGCATCAATTGGTATGAAATGGATTTCTAACTACTATACCATGTTTTGCTGTTATATGAGAAAGTGCCTTTATCCCGCAGTCTTCTAATGATGATGTGATTTATGATTTAAAAGGCCTGAACCAATATGGATGTTATACCTTGCATCAGAAGTATAGCACCAACACCTAATTAGCTCTCTCCTGAGCCCAAAGTCACTGAGCCCAGCTCTCCCTTCATGATGCAGTGTGTGGTTTGAGGTGAGTTATATGCAGGGATAATATGTCAGTGATAGACCCACCTGTATAATACAATAGTTTATTCTCCACAGTCCAGAGCTGTTCCTACTCCCAGTTAAAGTGTAGGTGGAGTAATAGGTTGATAACACATTTGCAGTAACTATTTGGTAAGATTAACTTATTTCTTCCATTAGTTTTAACATTCCACCTATCCACTTCAAGTGTAATGCTAAGCATCACTGACTCAATGAAGAGTGCATACTGCATGTTTCTCATTCCTTAGACCATAACTGATCTTTCTGATTTAACAGAGTAGGTATCATGAAAAGGTATTTCTCTATAAGGCCTCCCTTCTTTTTTCTTTTTTTCTTTTTTTCTTCTTAGTTTTTTTGTTGCTCCAAAATGTTAGAATCCTCATGGGGGGTTCTCAGAGTGAAGGGTAATTTTCATTACCCACTCATACCCTTTTAAACTTTGAATGAAAGTTCACTCTCATTGATCTAGTATCCAATCCTTTAGGAGAGGTACATGCATGTCTTAATCTGACACATGTGAAATCAAATCAAGTGTTTTAAGGTGCTGCATTGGATAAAGGTATTCTTTACTTTCACCAAAGTTATCGAAAATCGAAAATTGCTAAAGCGGCCCATTAAAAAGTGTTTTATTTGATCACACTCAGTCATTTGGAAAAAGTGTAGGAATAGCCTACTGACCGTAAGACTTGGATGATTAGAGTATCATATGATTTCTTTGAATCAGTTGTTTAATAAAACAGTTTTTGTGTAACTGTGTACTCATTATTGCTTGTTCGTCTCTTGCAATTTAGATAAATGATATAACATTAAGCTCAAGGTGGTTGAGTCTCAAGCAGTAGGGAGGCGGAAGCAAGCCAATGGAGCTCCGTACCCACTGATTCCACGGGACTCACTGAAGACATCGGAACTGTACTTGCAGTGTTGGGTTTTAATGCACTCCTGTATTGTGGTTATTTCTTTTATCTCCTGAAGTGTAGACTGTGGGGAGACTGAAAAATGAGGGTCAAAGGAATGTTACCTATTGGGGTGGGGCTGAAAAAATCCAAATGAAATACAATCATTGTAGATCTGGGAAATCAGAATATAATGCAGGCATAACAACAATATTGCATGCAGTTGGAATAACTTAATTTTTCTATATATGTGTCTCCCCTCAGGTAGCTTGCACTCTCAGTTTTATGAGTTTGTGAGTAAAAGTAAATGCAATATGCCCATTTGTCGGGAGGTTACTGAAGCCAGTATTTTACCAAGAACTGTTGAAATATTGTAGCATTTACTCTGAACATGGTAAAATGCGCATAGTTCTCAAGTCTAGGTTAGAAAGGGTTGTAGGGTAGGCGCTCCTGTTAGTGGGACGCTGCCCTCTGATCCTTTTTTTCCCGTGTTTGAACGTGTATATTGTCTTTTCTCTTCCCCTTCATGTGTGTGTTGCAGCATCCAGACAGCAAGATGATGCAGATCAACTTGACTGGCTTCCTGAATGGGAAGAACGCGCGAGAGTTCATGAAGGACCTTTGGCCGCTGTTGCTGAGTGCCCAGGAGAACATTGCTGGTATCCCTTCTGCTTTTCTGGAACAGAAGAAAGAGGAAATAAAGCAGAGACAGGTGAGGCACCCCTTTATTTTCATGGATTATCAACGTGAAAGAGGGGTCACTGATGTCTTATGAACAGAGAGCTGTGTAAGGGTTACTGAGTAATGGAAAAGGCAATTTCTTTGATTAAACAAGTTTTATGGCTCACCCTCCATGATATTTGTAGTAATAATAATGATAACCAATGATGATGATGGTAATAAGGTGTTCCTATGCGAGTGTGTGACTGAATCACAAAATAAATGCCTCTCAAGGTGACATTATATTTTCTTGGTCCACTTTTGCCGAAATCTGGTGCTGGGTTTGGATTTTCGATAGAGATGTCCGATAATATCGGCCCACCGATATTATCGGCCCACCGATATTATCGGCCCACCGATATTATCGGCCCACCGATATTATCGGCCCACCGATATTATCGGCCCACCGATATTAGCATAAAAATGTAATATCGGTATCGGATTTTTTGGCTTTAAAACCAATAAAATAAAAACCAGTAGAAATAGAATAATGCTTGCCTTACTCTGAAATAGTGCCTTTACGCTCCTGAACCGTTAACCGGCGCACATATTGCTATCGGCTGTTA
>OMPJ01007177.1:1539-17592 GCA_900312935.1 Carapus acus | reverse complement strand
ACCCTCCATGATATTTGTAGTAATAATAATGATAACCAATGATGATGATGGTAATAAGGTGTTCCTATGCGAGTGTGTGACTGAATCACAAAATAAATGCCTCTCAAGGTGACATTATATTTTTTTTATATTTTGGGTTTGGATTTTCGATAGAGATGTCCGATAATATCGGCCCACCGATATTATCGGCCCACCGATATTATCGGCCCACCGATATCATCGGCCCGATATTGGCATAAAAATGTAATATCGGTATCGGATTTTTTGGCTTTAAAACCAATAAAATAAAAACCAGTAGAAATAGAATAATGCTTGCCTTACTCTGAAATAGTGCCTTTACGCTCCTGAACCGTTAACCGGCGCACATATTGCTATCGGCTGTTATCGGTGTCAGTAAATTGAGAGTTGGACAATATCGGCATATCGGATATCGGCAAAAAAGCCAATATCGGACATCCCTATGGAGAAGGGCACTTCAATTTTGTAACTAAATGCACTCATCCCAATCTCTAACTGTAATAACAATTATCTGTCTGTAAATGCTCCCACCCTCTGCTCTTGGTAAAGACATTGCAGTGTTTCTTGCACACTATATTGAACTTTGAAATCTGGTGCTGGGTTTGGATTTTCGATCATTTGTTTGAACCCTTTTTGCTCTGATAGATCGAACAGGAGAAATTTGCTGCTCTAAGGATAGTGGAAGAGGATAAGAAAGAGAAGGACGTCAGAGAGAGAGCTCAGTCGAAGAGCCCAAGGAGGTGAGTCCAATTTTTTCACAATAACACAATTACTCCACAATCTTAGCAGTAGGGATGTCCAAATTCAGCTTTAGATTAGAGTTTTAATGAACATACGAAAGCAGCTTTCCTTTACCTTTATGTTCTGGTTGATGATGTGGAAGGGCATGCTGTTCATTTTAACAACAAAAATAAATCCTTTCACGCTCAGGCGAAAGACAAGATCGCCATCACCAAGGAGAAGGTCCCCAGTGAAGCGGGAAAGGAAGCACAGTCCCTCTCGTTCACCACGACGCAAATCCAGTCCAGTTGCTGGTGGTTCCCCCCCTCCACCTCTGATGCAGTTGGCACCAAAACCTGTGGAGCAACATGTTGATCCTGACACATCAGGAAGAGCATTGCCCGAACCCGTTGTCGAAGAAGCCTCTGTGGCATTGTAAGTGTTATGTTTCATGTCGCAGTTTCAGATGATGAAGATGATATTTTCAGACAAACTTTCCAGTATTGGCTCAATGTGCTCATTGTTTTGTCTCTTTTGCCCCACAGCGAGGCACTAATGGAGGCAGCGAAAGCAGATTCAGTGGCCCAAGTGAAAGAACAATCTCCTGAAAAGATTCACAAGAAGGAGGAAAGGCCAAAATCTAGAGAGAGGGAGAAGGAGAACAGGAGGGACAGGCCACGTCACCGCTCCCGCTCCCATTCCCGGTCTCGTAGACGGCGCTCTCGTTCTAGGTGATTGTCCCAAATGTGATTCCTTTGGTGTGTGCGAGATCGAAAAACCTGTTATTATGAGAGTCACAATTTACAATTGGCCAGAATTTATGTTGTGTACGTGCTGTAGCGCCATGTGTTGCCAGTGGTTGGCGGTATTGTATCGACTCACCCAGACAGAAATATCCTATGCTCTCCCCTACTCCATCAGGTCTTTCTCACCTCGTAGAAGACAGAGCCCCAGGAGGAGAGTGTCCCCTCGTCGTAGAAGCCCACCCAGACGTGGTGGCACCAATAACCCCAGACATCGTCATAGGCGTTCGCCTGTCCGTAGGTGAGTGGTTTAGCAGTAGACTGAAGGCACCCAAACAGCCCCGGTGCCTTTAAATCTCAAGGTATTTACATTGTGGCCAACAGGAGACGCTCTCGCTCTGCTTCATCCTCTGGCAGCAGCTCCTCTGGTTCCCGTTCGCCAAAAAAGTTGATGAAGAGGTTATCGACCACACCACCTAGAAAGCCACCTCGTCGGCCCGACTCTCCCATGAGCCCTCCTGGAAAGGACAGAAGATCACCATCCCCACGGGCCAGAAGGGGCCGTGGCTCTGCATCCCCTCCCAGATCATTCGGTTTGTATATTTTTGTAATATTTCCATTCTTTTGCTATTGTCACTTGAGTCACTGATCAATCCTCTTACTGTCCATAATGGATAAAATTATTGGTGAGGAGGATTTATGTTTCAAGTGTATTTTTCAACATGTGGAGACAAACACCAGTGATTCCTGTACGCACATGATTTCAGGGTCATTCTGACGTATGTTTCAGGTTTAAAGCGAAAAGCAGGAGAAAGGAGTGATTCTCTGTCTGACAATCCCAAAACCAGACCTTCTGATGGGTCAGAATCAGGTATATATTTTTGTGGCTACATTCAAAGCTGCTTTGATTGAAGATGGACAACAAACTTGAATGAATGAATGAGTACATTTCTTTGTACCATGGCATGGATTGTTAACTACACTCAGACATGTGAATACCAAGTAATGAATCTGAATTGATCACATCACTGTGATTGATTAATGTTGGTCAAGTACGACTATTAGAGGAAAATTTTGAGTGTGCATGTTGTTTTTTTAATGCACCATATATAAACCAGATTTGGAGCACTCAAAGCAAACATATGTTTCAATATTTTTATTAACATTTAGTCCTCTTTTTTAGATGAGGATAAAAATGAGAAGGGAGGAACAGCAGATTCAGTTCAGCAGCGTCGTCAATATCGCAGACAGAATCAACAGTCTTCCTCGGGTAAATTTGATTTCGTCCACCTCCCCACATCCTTTCTAATAATTTTTCCATTAAGGTATCATTTCATCTGTGTTCATGGTGCATATTTTTGTATTTTTCCAGTTGGATTTTGTCCAAGTTTTGGTCATTGTTTCTCACACAGCAGGTGTTTATACACTTTATGACTTTCAGACTCTGGATCTTCGTCCTCAGATGATGAAGCACCTAAAAGGGTCATAGGAGGGCCAGCCGCTAGAAATGGGGATGTCAGGAGGCGGCGGACACGAACACCATCCCCAAGGAGACGTCACAGAGATCCTTCCCCAAGGTTTGACCTATTACTAGCTCCACTACTTCAGATTTGAGGGAAACTCTCTACTATTCGTCTCTCCTTCTCTCTTTTGGGATTGCCACAGGATAGGATAGAAACAAGTGAAAATATTTTGTTGTTCCTCTACCTCTATTTTATAGTTTATTTGCATTCCTCCAGGAAAAGGCGCTCTCAATCTCCAATGGGCCGCAGACGTCGTACTCCCTCTCCCCCGCGACGTCGCAGATCACCCTCTCCTGCTAGGCGCAGGTAAAACAAGTTCTCTCTATCATTTCGCAAGAGGCTGTAGTGGGTCACACCATCTCACAAGATTGTATCTGCTCTCCAGGTCTCCATCTCCGCCACGTCGACGATCTCCGTCTCCTAGGCGATACTCTCCGCCCATCCAACGTCGCTACAGCCCTTCACCTTTACCTCCACAGAAAAGAAAGCTGTCTTCCTCTCCTATGAGACGCCCTTCTCCTGGATCCAAACGACGGCCCTCCAGGTCCCCCAGGCGCAGGAGCTCTCCTCAAAAGAGGCGCACACCCCCCAGTTCTGCATCTCCTGGCAGACACAGGAGGAGCCCCATGTTGCCTTCAAGCCGGCCAGGCAGGGACACACGATCCCCTGTTGGACCATCTAACCGTCTCTCTCCATCCCCTGCTAACCGCGATCGAAATGTCAGGGGTTCTAACAGTCCTCTGGGACGATATGAGACATCTCCATCCAACCAACGGAGACAGCAGTCCCCATCTCGCTCTGGGAGGCCCATTCGCAGAGTGTCACGGACTCCAGAGCCACGCAACAACCATCGGTCAGCAAACCAGCAGTTGTTGGCATGCATTTTTTTTTTTTTAATGCTTGATCATGGATTAAATCCAAATTTTGTCTCTTCCCATCTTCACAGACCCTCACAGAGCCCACAGGCCATAAGAAGAGCACCATCTAGATCCATTTCCCCTCAGCCAGCATCAGGTCCGAAACGTGCAATTGTGGCCTCTGCCTCCCCCTCACCGTCTCGATCTGCTAGTCGCTCACCTCCGCCGCAGCCACCACCAGCCAAAAAGGCGAGCAGTGGCTCTGCCAGTCAGTCACCAAACAAGGTAAGATGGTCACAGATGATGCAACTAATATTCCGTTAATATTTTCAGGTATGATTTTTATTGAGGATTAATTGTTATTGATGTGCCCCTGAAATTAGACTTCAGACATTGACACAAGTGGAAAGAAAAAGAAAAAGAAGAAGGAAAAGAAGCATAAGAAAGAAAAGAAACACAAAAAACACAAGAAGCACAAGAAGGAAAAAAGTGTCGTGACTGTAACTGAAGATGTTCAGGAGAGTCAAGCCATTGAGGAGGATGGAGATTCAAGAAAGGTGATATCTGTTTCTGTGATTGTAATATTTCAAGATATCCTCTGTCAGGCATTAGAGAAAGATATAAAATTAAAGGTTCAATCATTGGTTAATCTCAAAACCTCTGTTTTAGGAATCAGATAGTGAAGTAGATGACAGTTTGGATGACTTGGAGAAGCACCTACGAGAGAAGGCCCTGCGCTCGATGAGGAAAGCCCAGCTGTCCCCCTCACAGATGTCCTGAAAAGGAGAATTCTGATGCAAAACTTTTTCCACTTGTTCTTGAAATTTTGTCATTAACTTGGTTTGGCTGTAGAATGTACAAATTAATTCCTCAGTCTCAGTTTTCTTTTTACCTGTGTGAAACATTCTGAAGTGTGGGTTTAATTCAAAGCTTGAATTGTCACATGGTATTCTAACTGTAAAAATGCTTGTGTTGTCCCTCCTTAATAGTTGGGCGGGGGAATCATTTTAGTTCATCTGTTTTGAGTTGCCCAGGTCTGGATTGGCCACAACTTCCTGTAGATTCAATTGGGAATTGTTTGCATGTGCAGTGATTGTTTCAGATGTGCATGATCCACTGACCATATAGAGTGTTGGTGGTAACTGTGGTCTACAGTTGACAGCTGTGTGCTTCACAAGGACTTTGGAAAACAGTTTTGAACTGTATTGTAACAGACAATGTGTTAAATTTTGCCATTATTTTCTAAGACTGAATTTGTCTTTTTGTTTGAAGCTAAAATAAATTCTGAAGTCGATGATTTCTCCAAATTGTTGAGTTCGATTATTGACAGTCTCAAACAATGTTCCCTCTAAACTGCGCACTTGCGCAATCATGCACTGTTCAGTACCGCTGCGGACGTTTTAGCCTATCGCTTACGGTGCGGCCGAGGTAAGAGAAATAGGGTGGAGTTAATGCTGAGCAGGGAGTTAGTGTGTTTGCTCAGACACGTGAAAAACTATCGGGATCATTGGTCTCATCAAGCCCATATCCATTCGATTGAATCAAATGATTTTCAGATTTTGGCACATGAGTGAACGGGCGTAATTATGGAACACTTCAGTATTAACAATTAAGTTTTGATGAAAGCACAGAGGAATATTAAGAAATATTTCATTTTATATCATGATGGTGATCTACGGTAAGTACACATACATTCAAATTACCTTTCTACATCTCAGGTAAATCTAATGGAACACAGAGAACTACGGAAACAGTGAGCAGACGTAGAATTTGCAAATCTGGTCGTGCGCCTTTACTTGCATCACCACGCGCAGAGTGGCAAAAATCTCATGAAAACGAGTCTGTTATGGGTACATGGTGGACTACACATGCTATCGATGTACCACCAGAGGTCACTTTTGAGTCTCACTAGAGACACAACCTGCCCTAACGCTGTCCTGGATGATGGTTAATGGAGGTTTCACGCGTGTTTCGTCGGCGTCCGGAATCAGGACCAATATCAAGGCGTGTACTGGATTTTCATGTTGAAGTGAAACTCATTCCTCGACCAAAAGCAATCCGCTTTTCGGGGCCGGGGCGGGAGGACTTGAAAGCACCATCACTTCCCTGCAATCTTGGCAGACCACCTCTTCCCTAAAAACCCTGCCCACATTTTTCCTACGTTTGCTCTGCGAAATGACATCACTGCTTTAAATATTCCAGTTGCATCTTCCCTCCCATCCTCATCATCACTCCTGCGGTCACACACAGACCTTCGCTGCTCTGCAATGTTTTTTGTAGCTTAGCTTTGTATCCCCCTCTGTAGACTCGACGGTAACTGTGGATAAACGCTCCCTCTTTGCCCGAGGAACTGCTACAGCCGTCGCCGCGCGGGTGGAGGAAAAGTGCTCAGTGGTTGTCGGGGTAGTTCCAAAAAAGGAAAGTGTGGTGGAAGCCAGGATCGGCTAAGTCGGGCGTGGTATCACGAAAAAGACTCATTTTCTTTGACAAAACTTCAGAAAGCAGCGACCACCATGTCCCTGTCGGTGCCGCAGAACGGAGTAAAGGCGGACAATGAACCCGTTATCGAGCTATTTGTGAAGGTAAGACTACAGCACCCGCTGCTTTACTGTGAATTGTTCGTTGATAGTATAAATGGGACAAATACTTAGTTTAACTGTATTACCGAAAACGCGCCTGACTGCTCCACGTTTTTTAAACCGAGACCCGCAATGGCATTTGCGCCGCCGTTACACTTTGCCCCATCAAACGGTAACATTTACTGCAAAGTATCACAAATCACTACGGCAAAAATCTGAAATGTTACGTCACCGGATTGCGACCCGTACGGCCGCTGTGGCCACGCGGGGCTGCTGTGTCACGGAGCCGTGAACCGCGCGGCCGAGGGCGGACACATCCTCCCAGTGACCCACGGGGAACGGGAGCCGGCCATGCCTCAGAAATAGGTGGCCGCTAGCTAACAAAAGGAAGGAAACGCTACCCGAGACGAAGAACGCCCCTCGCTGTGTTCTTAAATGTTATGAGACGTGGAAGAAGGTGAAATGTACTGCTTATCCAATATCAAGTAGCCCCCAGTTAGTTTTGAATTGAGGTTAATGTTGGGGCTCGTCACCTCTGCCATGCTAATGACTAATACTGGGGTGCTAAACATCCCCTCATGTACATTGTGGACATCTTACTGTTAAGCACTGTATATTGCAAGAGAATTCCAGTATCCTCTTACAAGTAGTAAATCGCCTCGACTCCCAACCCGCTAGTTGTTTGTGTTACATGTCTGACCACACTAGACAAGCCAAGTGTGTTTCGCCCCCGTTTTTCGTCGATGTACGCGCACAGGACCACCACCCCGCACCACTGAGGTGGTGAGTGCGGGACTGTTGTCCTCTGTGAAAGGCTGTTGCTGTGCTGGGCGGGAAAATGACAGAGGGAGAGGAGAAAAGCAGTTGGGGTGGAGGCCTTTGGGGCTGAGGGCAGCGGGAGGGGCAAATGGGGACCCCGGGCTGACAGCACAAATGTGGGGGAAGTTTTGTTTCTGGATGTTGTTGGCCAGAACTCAGGACATGTAAACTGTGATGAGGTCGTCACATGTTTGTTTAGTTCATCTACTTCACCGGTTCACCACTGTAAGATCATTCAGCATTTCAGCGTGCACAGTTGAAAGGATTGCACAGTTGAGCTTGAGGTGATTGACTGCAATTTTATAGAGTCTCGTGAGGGACTGAACTTGGCCACTGGCGGTATTTGTGCATTTTGGAAGATTCTGTAACAAAAATTGCATTCACTCACCAATTCTAGAAGAGACTTGATCTGTTGCTCATTAAAACAATCTTAGAAGTTTGGGGAGATGAGGACGTGGTCAGCCTTACCCCATGAAATAGTTTTCTTAATTATTGGAAGTGTAGAATATTTGTTAGGGATGTCCGATATTGGCTTTTTTGCCTATGTCCGATATGCCGATATTGTCCAACTCTCAATTTACAGATACCAATAACAGCCGATACCGATATGTGCGCCGGTAAACGCTTCAGGAGCGCATAGGCACTATTTCGGTGTAACGCAAGCATTGTTGTATTTTTATCAGTTTCTATTTTAAAGCAAAAAAAAAAATCCGATACCGATATAAAATTTTTATGCTAAAATCGGGCCGATGATATCGGTGGGCCGATATTATCAGACATCTCTAATATTTGTGTAACTAGTGTTGTACCTGCACTTGCTCAATGAAAACTTGAATGCGATCTTAAACAAAATTTCTCCAAATAACAATCTTACATGCATGAATGAATGAATGACTGTGGAATGAATGTGAACCTGATATCAAGACATGTGGCAACATTATCATGGCGTTGCTGAAATCTCCAGATTCACTCAAAATGTCCTGTAACTAGACATTACCCACCCACCCTTGCCTTTGTCTTCAGTATGTTAGAGAGGCATTTGTTGCTAATGGGTAAGGGGCATGGATGAGGTCAGATATCCTGCCCCTGGCCAGTTGGGCCTCTCTGTACGGAGGCAGAACAGTGAGGAACGAACCTCCCAATTGCGTCTCTGCCCTGCAGTCTACAAGACCAGTTACATCATCTCCAGGCAGGAAAGGTTTTTGTGTGGCCAGCCGCTCTGTGTTATGCCCTCCTTCTTTGGCCTGAGCAGCCCCCTGTGCTTAGAAGTTTTTGCTCACCAAGTGTTTCCTCAATTCCATAAGTCCTCCTTACTTACCACCCTCATGTGAATGTTCGGTTGGGCATTCTTGACGTGTTGACATATATTATTAATGCTCCAGGTTGTCTGTCATTGTTCGTCCCCTGTGTGAAAACACAGTCATGGGAGACAATGCCGCCATGCATGTTGCCATAGGCACACTGTTGCAAGCATTGTCGCTGGGAACAGCTGATAGTAATGTGCGTGTGTTCCATTGCACACAGCGCTGACAGATCTGTTTGTATATTGCCACAGGTGAAAGTCGATTGTTCACCCTGTGCAGTCGTGGAGAGGGTAGTATCTGTTGTGGTTTAAAGTTGCTGAGTATTGCAGATCAGTGAGATGTGTTGGTCCTGAGAATTCTAACTGCATGGTTTGTGTCACCGTATGAGTCATCAGCAGAGGAACATTTTTCCTCATGATCATCCTTGAGGGTGTGGAGTTGAAACCTGTCACTGTCACTGTTTATTGCCCACAGTTACAAATGACCTTGTTGTAATAATGTGGCAAGAGGAGGGCCTTCCCTCGTGCCTGTCACAAGACTGCAGATTGAATATATTGTTCTTTGCACAGGGGTAACAGTCCCAACTGGTCTGCAGTGTCAGCTCCCAGCATAAGTGATAATTAAAAACTGCCATGTGTCTATGGTGGCACAATTGCTAAATGTATCGGTCATCGACATCTACAAGTCAATGTGCACTATCTTTATTGGAGCTTCGCTGCTTCCTCTGATTGTTATTTAACTAAACAGAGGTTTGCAGATTCCAGAAATCTGGTTTAACTTGCACAAGTTCAAGTTGTTACTTAATGATATCAGGGGATAAGAACGTCACACTTGAGTTGGAAGTTGAGATGTTTTTCCTTGGTGTTCATTCAGTTTTGACATCGTCAGAATGTCATTGAAATATTTGAGACCGTTCAGAATATAAATGAGCGTAGAGAAAAGGACGGGCTTTATCTTTTAGTCCCTCAGTCCTTGTCTCAAGGCTGGAAATGTGCCAAGGTCACGGCAGCAGCTCCCGATTCTAGTCTCTTGCCAGCAGTGATGGCAGAGCCAGAAAACATGTTGGTGAAGTGCTTTCCTCTCTGGACAGGAGAGGAGCCCATCTGTGTTTACTTATTCCCCTAAGGATGGTCTCATAGAAACTAACAAGATGAAACGCTACAATTCTCCAGGAAGAGGTGTCTCTTCAAAGCAATACACTGTATCTGAGAGTCAGAACCTGGGCTGCTGAAGAAATGAATGTATCAGACCGAGGTTCAAAGTACTTCAGAGGATGCAAGACCAAACAAGGCGAAAGCAGGCATGTACACAAAGGATATTGCTCAGTGCAAAGCCTTCTTTTCTTGGTGGATTGAAAGACATGGTGGCTCTTTCTAACCTCAAAATATGATACTTTTCATTCCAGACTTGCAGGGATTGCACTGGTACAGTGAGCAACATGCATCACGCCATGACATTTTGGTGTGTGAATGGTTTCTAACACCTCCAAGAGATGTACTCTATGTGTCGTACTGCTCCAGGTGAGATCATGTGACGGCTAACCTTGTGCCATTCGAAGCAAACATGGCCACCGCACATAAAATCGGTGTGGCTAGGTGAATAGTATTGTTAAGCCCTACTTGTGTTGGTTTTGTGTACTCCCGGTTTGAGAGGGAACTTTATTTGCCATGTTTTGGTTTATAACCTCAACAGTTGCCTTTCTCTGTGTATCTGTCCCTTGTTTGTATTGCTTTTATTTGAAAGCAAACCATGCCTCCCTCCCCTGGGTGGTGTTCCAAGCATTGGACTGTGGCTTGTTTGGCTTGCTTGTTTTTTTTATAGGAAAATCAATATTGCAGTTTATCTTTCCAGTTAACATCATGAGTTAGGGCACAAGGATTGATGGCCTTTTGCTGAGCTGTAGTTGTTGCTTGTTGTTCTGCATGGTCAGTTTGCTTGTACAGCACCTCGAGCTTGTCTTTGCCAGCTCATTATGGAGTAATTGAACATGGTGCCTGACTTTGGCCAAGTCCATCTGCCACTTCTAAGCTGCCTTAATTTCACTCACATCTTTAGAGGAAGCCAAAAAACTCAACATTTGCTTCACTTGATTCACCTGCTGACAATGTGTTGCCTTGGGGAAAAAGAGAGGAAAATTCATGGATCGTTTTTTGTCAGTAATCACGCTAACGTACCAACTCCCATCAATTTTGAAATTAGATATGTCTCTTGAGACACAAGTGTCAGAGAGTTTTGAATGTTCCTGTCGAAGGACGAGTTCAGTTATTTTTAGGGATGTCCGATATTGGCTTTTTTGCCGATATCCGATATGCCGATATTGTCCAACTCTCAATTTACCGATACCTATATTAGCCGATACCGACGCTTCAGGAGTGCATAGGCACTATTTCGATGTAACGCAAGCATTATTTTATTTTTATCGGTTTTCATGTTATCGGCTTTAAAGCCAAAAAATCCGATACCGATACCACATTTTTATGCCAATATTGTATATTAAATAGTATATTAAATCTTGTTAAACATCCAAACCCTTTCCAAAATATTTGAATATCATATATCATTGAATATCAATGATATATATTATGTCCGATATTATCGGACATCTCTAGTTATTTTATCTAGAAACATAATTGCACTTGCAAGACTCAAACTGACCAAAGGCTCATGGGTTATCCAGGGAGCCACAGGATGTGATGGAGAGCAGTTTTACTTAAAGTAATGAGAATACAAAGGATGCAGTAATTAAAACCAAGATGCTCTGGATATGAGGGAAAGCTGATAGTGGCTTTCTAGCTTCCTCTGTGTTACAACATCTTCATGGAGGGTTGTGCGACCCCTGAAATGAGGGGAATCTGCCCTACTGACACTCGTGTAACTCAATCAGTCACTTCACCGTCCGTCCGCTACGCTTACATCTCACATGTTGCGCTCCTGAAAAGACAACACTGTAAAATGAGCAACGGGGTATGTAGAGATGAGCTGAGGATCAGATGGCAGGGGGGTAAGCGTGTCTCATCATTGCTCTCTGAGCCTTCATCCAGGTTTCCCATGTCAGTGATGTCTGTCAGACGTGAACTCAAAGGAAATCTTAGCCATAGATCATTTGTAGGCTGATATTTCAATTATTGCCATGGATTTTATCAGAATGGTCAAGGAGGTAACAAAGAGACTGAAAGACTCCTGGACTGCAAGAGAGAAGAAAATATTTTTTAAGATTACAGTTTGTTTTTGATTACTGAGTTGGACACCATGCGTGTGTGTGTTAGACTTGTTAGGTAGCGCTTGCTTGCACTGAGCTAAAGCTAAAGGCGAGTGTACAGCAGTGTTCAAGGCGATGAGGGGAATCTGCCCCTCAGACACATGCGTTACTCAATCAGTCACTTCACTCTCTAGTACGCTTATATTTCGCATTTTACGCTCCTCAAAAAATAACTCTGTCAAATGAGTAATTATGTATGGTTATGTATAGAATCCATGTTGTAGTAACTACAGTTTCACAAGTTTATTGTTGTTATTTTTTAACCGGGATTCAACTCAGCATTTTTCTTGAGACGCTCTTGAGAAGTTAAAATTGGTCCTAATCGTAGATGGAAAAACACTGATGGAGACTGCAGGCGTACTGCCCAGTCTGCAGTGTGTGAACACGCAGTTGATGTGTCTATACTGTCATTTATACAGCTCATCGTTTGGGTTCAAACACCTGAAATAACAGTCAGCCTGTGGAAGTTTGTTGGTTTAGGTTGATTAGGCACATGGCCATTTGATAGCAATTTATCTCCTCTTCCCAGGAGCTATTCTTGCCCCTTGCCACTCTAGCTTGTTTGTGCAGACAACCGGTGTAAGAGTTTAGCCTCCAACTTTCCACCAGAGCCGCTGATTGTCAGGCAACGTTCATGTGCTCCAGCACAGAAGGCTCATGTGTGGCTGACTGGAAGTGCCGTATGACTCCAGCCTGAGTCACAGCCACTCCAAGGTTGCAATGTGTTTCCGAGCCCGTGGAGGATCTGAGTCCTTTGTACACTCATCCCTCTGACTGTGGTCACAGACGCTTGACAACTCGCCAGCAAGCCACTCAGGCCAGCTTCAGCCTCATCTGAGGGCCTCTGGTTAGAGGAAATATTGATTCTCCTTAACAACTTTGGCTTCTTTTTTGGGCGTACAAATGAAGCTATGTATCATATTTTATTACTTGTTTAGTCTAAGAAACCCACATAGCAAAATGTACTGCCAACACACTGCTCGCTTCTTCTCGTGAGTCACAGCTTCATGTACGATCATTTATGGCATCTAGAAATGCAACTCTACAGTTACAGGTGGTCCGTGACATAGCAGAACCACAGTTGGACAAAATTACATCATATTTAAGTACCACGTAAGCACACGAGTTTTGCACAGGCTCCCATACTTCTTGTCATTATGTAATTTACCATAGTCCATGCTATTAATGTAAACGCAGCAGTTATTTATACTCAGTTCCTTCTTATAGTCCCACAGTGTTCATTTTCACTTGTCAAACACAGGTGTAACCCTTAAAGTTTGTGCTGGCAGTATTCCATCTTGGTGTTCCAAGTCGTTGCTTCAGTGCTCTCGCATCTCACTGGCACTCCTGATGAATGCAGCTTTCATTAATTTTATTAGGTACCGAGGCCAGGTAGGGTGACATGTACTTCCCATTCATACCCAAAGTCCCGAAGGGAGCACTGCGGAACCTTTTTCATTTTTCCCTAGCATGAGGCTGGATTGTCAGGATCTCAAACCTTTTGACTGCCGTGATCTGTCACCTCATTACCACTGTCGTCATGAGTTTTGCATTAGCTCAACACATGACTAAGATGAATTGGAGCTTTGGTCTGCTATTGTTATCATGCTGTAGGAAAGGTACTGGTAATAGAGATTCTGACGCAATATTTGTCCTGAGAATCCGGCCGAGCTGTCCCTATACCATCCCGCCACAGCTGCCCGCCTCTCTTAGGGACATTCCTGCTGATTGTTGGGGCGGGAGGAGAGGAAAGCCACACCACTTTGTTAGATCGCTAGCTCCTTATTCGGTCAAAGCGTGGCTTGAACTCTCAGAGCGGCCCACCCAATTTAGACTATGAAGCGTGTTGGGGAGGGCAAAGCACGGGGCCGCCATGTTGCTAAAATTAGGCAATGAGCAGGGACTGGAAGAACTGTCCCCAGCTCAAACAGACATTATTGTTCTGTTGGTCAGATTGATTTTCTCTCACTCCCTTGTGGAGAGTGCCTACTGAAATCTGAATCTTTCAAGTAGCTGTCAGAAAGCAGTAAGAATAAAACAGTGAGGTGGAGCTATATAGGGTCTACACTTTATCAGCCTTCTCATAAAAAATCTTTATTGCGCTGGACTGGTTGGGTAAATGCATTCTTGGCCTGTTAAGGTGCAAACAGCCTGGAGTGCGTGTCGATGGTATCACCCTGTAGCTAGGGAGTTAAGCCCCAAACATCATCATCATCATCATCATCACCACTACTCAGGTGGCCAAAGTTATTACTCTGTGAAGTTATATGAGGATTTATAAGGAGCTTGTGCTGCAAAGAACTGACCGTCCAACTTCCCCACCGAGGTTCTTTTTTGCAGTCCTGGAAGCTGACATCCAACTTCCTGTGAATCCGCTGGGCAGCTGTGTTTGCTTGGCACTGAATAAACCAGCATATGTTGACCAACAGCCTATCCGCCGAGCCCAAGCACAGCTTGAGTAGCTGGCAGTCATACCACCGTGCTACAGACGCGTTACGCTGTTTGCTCTCGTCTGCGCGCATCAGCGCGGAAGGTGGCGCAACCATCTGCAACACATGAGTCACTTTTACACAGGAATCAAAATAGTAGGCCGCTCAGCGTCTCGTAGTTGTGAACGCTAAGTGATGAATGTGTGAGGCTCAGCCTACATGTTGGAAAATGTGCGCGTGGGTTGCCTTATAAGGGCTCCCCGAAATAATTCCTTACCTCACCAGCGTGTTTTTTTATTTGGGTCCCCGCCCCTTCACAGCCAGGGACGCTCCTGAGTCTCCACAAACAAAAAGCTCTGTGTTGTTGCTGTTCAGAGGCTCTGCAGACGCAGTTTCTGGTGAATGACGCTTTGTAATGTCAGCCTTTCGGAAAGGGCAGTGATGAAGTGATTTATTATTGCTAAAATTATTTAGCATTTGGTAATACAATTACAATAGCTAATGGACCTGATAAAAGGGCATTATGGAGTGCACTTTTAATTTTGAATGACAGTGTTTTCAAACCTGTGCTGAACCCATATATCCTATATTTGGGTTTGTGACAGTAAGGGTCAAACAGAAGTGCTGGTAGGGGAAAAGGCACTTCGCTGTCAGAATAATTCCTGTTGTGCGCATGGATCAGAACTGCTCTAACAGCACAGCCGTGCTCACATAGGAGTCGCTGCTCCAGCGGCATCGTCCCTTAAACCAAACAAAGCACCCCCATCGGCGGGAGTAACAGGACATTTCTGAAATAGTTTCTCCCTCCTCCCCACACAGCCGGCCCCTCCCCACGACTCAACAGAGAGGCCCATGATGAGGGGAGAGGGTCAGAGAGGAGGAGGGCAGAAGGAAGCAGTGTGCCAAACAGCATGCCGCCTTTCTCCTGCTGAAGGGTGGGGCTTCCTCCCGTTTCTGGAGTGTGTTCTGCTCCTCCACTCCCTTAAAAGCATCACATGGCCTTCCCATACCCACACAATCCCTACTTACCACTTCATTGGCACTCATTTTCTCATCCATCTCCCCGATGCGCAGGAGGTGCTGAGTATTAAGCTCGCTTACTGTACCCATCTCTGTCTCTCTCTCTCTTTCTTTCTCTCTCTCTCTCTCTCTCTCTCGCTCTCCCTCAGCTGCAGATTTCTGCTATCTGTATCTGTGGCAGAATGCTGCAGTCTGGTGCTGCAGACAGCAGAGGGTGGGAGAATAAAGAGAAAAGACTGAATGTCTTTCTCAGCTGCCACGGACATCTGGTCCACCACTCGAACTGCCGCTCCAAGGCTGGTTGGCAGCTCAGCCAGTCTCAGCCCGTGTTTGCAAACGAAGTTGTTAAATTGTCGTCCCAGCCTCAAATGGGTTCACCTGTGGATCCGTAATCTCCCCTGCATTGTGTACTCTGCTTTCCATGTCATAAATGTGTGGCCATTGCCATGGGAACTGTTGCCATGTTACTTGACCAAAGCTGACAAGGACTGAATGGGTCTCTGCAGGTGTGGCTCCACCGGGGAAATAGAGCCATCATCCCTCTGATGTATTCTTGAGCCCCTGAGGTTCAACAAACCCTGTCCAAGGTTTTTTAGAAATGGGAATTGAATCGTGGAAGGTGAAAAGGGGGACTTTCATTTGGTGAACAATAGTGATGATCTAATCCAGGCCTTTCAAATATTGAAGTCAGTTGGGCTAGGGGTGGAAAGTGGAGTGTTGGGGCGGGGGTGCAGTGTGTATGTATGTATGTATGTGTGTGTGTGTGTGTGTGTGTGTGTGTG
>OMPJ01007168.1:0-30663 GCA_900312935.1 Carapus acus | reverse complement strand
CAAAGGCCACACACACACACACACACACACACACACACACGTATGTGCTTGTGTAGACATGAAAGGTGTTTGAACAGTAACTCAAATGTTGCTCTCATCCTGACTGACCATTCCTGGACCATCTGTGGTTTAAAAATCATTTCTTACTGTGTTTTTACATCTTTCATACTGTCTTATGAACATGCTTCATGTTGTTATATGTATTCAGTGCAGTAGTCGAGCCTTTCATTCATCTGAAAATACATATATGTTCGTGTTGAGAATGTTGTGGGGTGCTAGACTTTTCAGCCCCCACCTCACTAGAGAAATTTTTTATTTCAACCTCAGCATGTTTTGATGAGTGATTGTAGGAGGGACCAAAAGATCAAGAATGATTTGTATTCATCATGTGATCACAACACTCTGCCTTTTACAAAACCTTCATTCTTGGCTCTCTATACTTCATTTAGAATTCTATTTTGGACCTTAGCTGTCATCCTCCTATTCTGGTGAAATTTAGGCTGCGCTGAGCTGGGATTTGCTGTTATTTCAGTTCCAATACAACAGTTTCACAGTAGTAAAGCGCTGTCAAAATAAAATTGCAATGGCTACACTGCATTTGCGCTCATGATCAGCCATTACTCAGGTGGGTATTGATTGTACAAAAGGTGTGTGTGGGAATTCCGGGACAAATAAGATGCCACAAGACTTCAGACATCTGATTCATGTTTGATGTGAATCATGGGATAACGCTCAAAACCTATTTGGCGAGCATTCTTCTATCCAATACCACAGTTTTAATCGTAGAGGAGACCTTGTTTCAAGACACTCAGCATTCTCATCAATCATCATAGCCACTCTGTGCTCTGCAACAAATGGCTGCTGATTACATTCATGTTTATCAAACAGAAGGAACAGAACACGTAGGGCACTGGACTCATTGAGACAACTTGTCAATGAACCAGAGGAGAAGGGAGATGCATAATCCATACGGTAAAACAACAGTCTGCAGCAACGTTAACCATCATAACATCTTGTAAACTAGGATGTTTGGAACATATTAAACACAGAGATGAAGGAGTCTGGCCTCCATTCAAGCTTTATTGGCCAGACTGTGAAGCATCTTGGACACACAGAGGCCTTTATTTACTCTTGAGTATTCCTGATCCGCTTTCCTGAACTATTTTCAAACAAAGGACACACTGATGTTGTGGAGATTTATTCATACAGGCTCATATATGCCCAAAGAACAAGGAGAGGGAAGTGTATGAACATGCGTTAAAAATCTAATATTCCTCAATAATACACTAATTGCCATCTGTAGAATCGCACTAAACATGCTGATTGCACGTTTTCACCACTAGATGTCAGCAGGACTGCTGTGAATTAGCAGTGACATTTCGTCGGGTTTGACAATATCGAAAACAGCTAATCAAAATTTCACTCTCGCAAACGTGTACCTGCTGCTGCTGTTTACAAGTCACTTTTTAAAATCGTCAATGTGATTGTTTTGATTTGAACACGCTTGGGCTCTCTGACTGAGATGGCCATTCACAGTTCTTCAATGAGGAACATACCGCGAATTCATCCAGAAAATCTCGACGTAAATCCCGAGTCTAGTGACAGTGTGTGAACATGCTAGGATAGGTCAAGCTGGAGACGGGAAAGACACCCGCCATTTTCCCGCAAACCCAAAAATGAAATAAGAGCGCCAACGAATAGGGGGCGCTATAACCGTGGGGTTGAGTTTGGTGCGAGAACTCGAGAAACCGAAACAGAAGAAGACTGTCAAGTCACAAAAAGTATCAAGGACAAGCTCAAATTTCTTTCAATGTAAAAGCTAAGTTACAATGTTGATTAGATACGACTTTAACTTGAAATGAAAGACCAGTAAAGCATTCCAAAGCCTGCAATTCTACGATAGTTACAAGAAACAGGTCACGCGCAATCACAAAGACTTTTGATTTGGTATTGCACCAAGAGAGCAAACATGCTTGTGCCAGGGTTTTTATTCTGAAAATATCAGACCGACAGTAATATCTAGTTTTATTCAGTCTATCTTGGTACTATGAAAGGGACACTCTAACGGGTAAAGGAGAGCTCGTAGACGTGGTGGGTTCGATCAAAAAATACCATTTTCGTATTTTCCAAATGTAGAAATAGGATTGTATTTGCTGTACTTGCCTGTAAAAAATTAAACTGACGAATAGTAGAGTGGAATTCGTTTGCCATGTAACGCCGGCAATGATGACTGTGTGTGAAACATTGATGATTGTTGTCATCGTCTCATTATTTTTTCCCTGTTGTCTAATGTTGTCAGGTGGCATAGAGGCGCCGAGGAACAGAAAACCCAAACATTTTTGTCGCATTTACAAACCATTTGTCCTTGCTGGATCCAAACTGTAAAAGGATGTCTGGACAGAGTATTACAGACCGGATAACCGCTGCCCAGCACAGTGTCACCGGGTCGGCGATTACCAAAACTGTTTGCAAAGCAACCACGCACGAAGTAATGGGCCCTAAAAAGAAACATTTGGATTGTAAGTATCAAAAGGTTATGTACTCTTGTGTGATCGTTCTTAGTTTCTTCCACACTGGAACCGGTCCGGGCGACGAGGCCTGCAGACATGCAATATAAGCCGCATCGGGGAAATGTATCAGTGATAACACTTCTTACGGTCTCCGAACAGCTAGAAATAAACCCAGTCGAAGCGGTTACAAGCAGCACGTTTCTCCTTCGCCCCCCGCTGCGTTATGCTTTGCATCATACATTTTATTGATACAATTTCGTCGTAAAGGTTTCACGTGTCCTGAGACCATTTACCGCATTCCCTCTGTCGGTTGCGCAAGAATCACTGATTGTCTGAACTGAAATATTTTATGTTAAATTTGCGTTGAGGACTTCTTCGAATTCAAGCCCATTTGCAGACAGCACGGAACGGTTACAAGGGTGAAAACGCGGCAAGTAAATTTACCGAGTCCCCTCTAAGCTATCAAGCAACAGTTGAGAAGAGCGTTTCTGCTTAGATTTCTGAAACACGCTGTTCAATATGCAGTTCAATTTAATTTATTTTTGTATGTTTTTATTTAGTTTTGAATTGCTAGGAATGAAAACTCGAAAAAATGCACTATATCCCAACGTGTGTTTTTTGCAGGTATATGTTGCCCTTTAAATGGTTCATTATCAACCGGTTTGTCACCTCAAGGTACTTTGACCCATGTTGGCTAGATACTAGTCCAGCCTTGTCTTCTTGACAGTTCAATATTCACATTTTCTTTGTTGTTCTATAATGTTTCTCACAAATTACAAATTTTTTTCCATTGGAAGTTGTGTCAGAATGTTATCCTTTGCAAAGCTACACAAGAGCATTACATCCCAGCAGTGTCACAGCACTGCATGTGAAATAATGGAATTATTTCAAACCTCGAACTGTTTGGCAAGAAATCGATACAACATAATGTCATTTGAGTGTAGTGCTGTAGGAGAGCTGCGATGGTATCATCTGCATAGCCTCTTCTCCTAGCCTCATGTCTACACACAACAATATTTATAGTTGAGTACCCCATCAATAATTGAAATGATTTGGCAACAAACAAATTAAATAGCACTAAAAGCAATGACAATGGCTACCTCAATAAAGTTAATGTTGAAAAAAGCTAATTTGGCCCACAATGAATTTCAAAAATATTCAAGGCAGGTCAGTGTGACATACAGAATGTTATATAACTGTAACATAATACCGCTTCCTCAACCAGAGGCAATACAGTATAGAAATGTGGGAAATGACGTGAATTATTACAACTCCCATCAAACATTCAATGCATAATTCAATGCAATAAATGTGGTCATATGTGAGTATAGGTCAATATTTGTGTCTTCTAGTGTTGTTGTTATGTCAAGCAAGAGCTAACCAATTTCCACAGCATGCTGAAGCACCATCTCATATTTTGGCTCGTAATGTCATGCACAAATTCACACCAACCATCATGCTGGGTATCATTCATATGTCAGATACAGTAGATGGTTTCTATTATTTTTCACAAAGTGTATTTGCTGTGAGACATTTGCCTGTTGTGTGTCTGCGGTTTGTCAGCTCCCAGCTAAATGTAGGTAGATAGGTACTTCATTGATCTTTATTGATCTTGTGATGCAGGAAATTAAAGGCCCCGCAGCTCAGGATGATACAGAAGGTGGAAGATACTAAAGAACTTTGCAGAATACAATGACACTAAGAAGGGACAATATAAGTTACAATTTACTCATATTAAGGGACTGCCTTAACAATATACAATTTACAACATCCAACATTGTCACTTATCAATATCAATATAGTCACTTATCATTTCAATCCCATCTTTGGTTGTTGTTGTTGTTGGTGGTGATGGTGGAGGGGGGCTGAATGTATTGCTGTTTCCACTCAACGTTTTTGTTTTCTCGCTATTGGATCTATTTCATGCTATTAATCTACTGAATCGCTGCAAGGAAACAGTGCACCTTTCATCTAAAATGCCGATTGCTGTGTCTTTTGATTAGGCATTATTGCACCACCTGTCACATTTATTCAGAGATATGATAGTGGTACTAATGTGTACTAAACCCGATCCCTGCACTGTCCTCTAAAATAACTTTGTTGCAGTTCCCATGTCAATAAGCGGGATTCTGGTGGTATGACGTGGTACAGAGGGAGTCTTGTCAGTCCACTTGATAAACACAAGTCTAAGACTGACGGTTTTGCAAACAGTATATTGTTCATTTTTTCAAGTCTGTACAGTTTTGGCACAGTGTCGAGTCCACTTGGAGTTAAGAAATATTTTTAGAATTGACGAGAGTGATTTCTTGCAGTCTGTTTCAACATACAGCGCTGGCCCTCACCACCACCAACAAACTAACATGGGATTTAAATGATACAGAGTACAGAAGCTTGATAATGTATCCCAGTTCAGACTTGGTTCAGGCTTAAACCGGATGCAGACAAACAGATGGCTAGAGCAGCCGCCAAAGTGAAGCCTCAAGTCAAGTTCACTTTGAAGACTAGAAACAAAAATAGACACTGGACACATAGTCACTGAAGTTTGAGGTATTTAAGGAGGTTTGGAGAGTGCACCTATGTTTGGAGTGTCCAGACTGACCAGAAATAACCAAAATCTGTCAACCTTACTTCCTTGCGTACCCGCTGGTCTGGATTGCAGGTGGGACTAGAGCCCATTCTACGCCATCTCCTTTGATTCTGGCCTTGATGACGGTACACATTCTTTATCACAACATGTTAGATGATTTCCATTGCATAACCCTGAAGAGGCTGACCTTGACATTTCACATTGACATTTGTCCCAACCTGAATGGGACAAATGCTAATGCTTAAATGTTCTCCTCTGAGCTTCTGCTTGTTAACTTGTCTGTTTGTTGAAAGTCAGGGTGAAATCATGTCTGGGAGAATTTAAATTGCTGAGTGTACAGCAGTTATAGGCAAAGTTCATGAGACCACAGAGTACCCATGGCTCCATTGTTACAGCTTGACTGCAATGTGTTCCACTCATCGAGTCTTTTAGTTTCAGCATGAAGAAAGAGCCACTTTTAAGCCACCGGGTCTAGGTTAATTGCAGTAACATAAAGAAATCATTTCAACTTGGCTGTTTCCTTTCACAGCTCTTGTGCAGGTCTACCCTTAGGTAATTAAAATGTTCCATTTAAAGTTTAAAGTTTTTAAAGTGCCACTATGAGCTTGTGGTGGTGCTAGCAACCAAGTCAGTGGGTTGACTGTCTTGCTTGTGCTTGTGCTGGTGATCCGGCGTCTTGTTTGTCGTTGTTCACAAATGTTATTAAAGCCTCGTGAGGACTTAACTTTAGAATTGAGCTACTGATGCTATATATGTTATTATGGGTATCATGGGTAAAGGTCCTTACTCAACGCCTTATGATGAGTGTTGTCTCTTTAATGGCCTCACACAGCTTTCATGGCGTCAATTTAAGGACCTGTCTTGCGGACATGACAGCCTTAACTGGCTGAGAGGTCCAAGGAGCTATCACACTTTCCTCATGATGTGAATGTCCGATGTTACCATTACATTTGATGTCCCCTGAGTTACAGATAGATTAAAATGGGAGTTTGGAAAGTATTTTTTCAGTTGTTTTCTGCTTTTTTTGAATTTGAGCTGTACCAAGGTGCTGGGCTGAAGTCACTGATGTCTTTTTCACAAGCCTTTGAATGAACAAATTCCATTGATATTAATGATAATATTCAGCCAGATAAAGTGTTGGCATTTGGATATTATCAGTGGTAAAATGGTACTACTGTGTCAACAATTTTTCCATAAATTGGTGAAACATGTCAAGTTGAGGTCATTAATGTTTATTGAAATTGTTGCAGGTGTGAATTTTTGTCAGGATTACTGCTGTTGTGATTGTCTGACAACCTCAATGTTATTACACATTAGATGTAATGTAGTGATTTAACCTACATAAATTCGGTGTGAGACCTAGACTCTACACCCCCTGACCGATAGTGTTCAACACAATTGATTACAAATCTTAAAGAAGTTAATAGTGTTGCAGCAAGCTGTCCAATCAATCACTGAAGGTAGAGAATGTTTAAGGTTAAACTACAGTTCTTTCTTACTCTAACACTAACTTATTCTTCTTGCTTGTGCCACTACTCGCTGTTCAAGTATACATTTTACAGTACAAGTTCAGGACAGATTTTCTTTTGTGCATTTTTTCACTATTGCATGTAGGGGTATGTGAGATCCCTTGGTGCTCTGCCGATTTTGCACTTTTATACTCGACTCAATTTTGTGCAAATGCATAGTAGGATCCATTAGTGTAAGAACTAATAGTTATTTATAGATTGACTTAAGATATGAAAGCAATGGGTTTGTTAGAGAGATTTACTGATTACTGATTCACAAAGGAGCTGTATGTCAGAGTTCTCCCCACATAATTATGAAACCTGATGAGGCTGTTCAACTAGTTAGTCTCTGGCAAGGGTACACTGCACATTTGAGAGTTTGTTAGGTGATTTAAGGAAGCACCTCTGCCTCTTGTCTGTGAGTTTGGGACTAATGTCCAGTTCAGTCCTGTCTGAGTAGAACATAAGACTGATACTCATCTTTGCTTCATTTCTATTTTTCAGCTTCAACAAAGTTGTACCTGCGCAGTGCGTGGTGAATGTATCACTGTTCCAATAATCCCTAGATGCTGCATACCCTGAGCTGAGAACAGCTGCAGCTATTTGCAGTTGGCACATTGTAGTTGTGACACCAGTAACACACACTATTGCGTTCTTCCAAGGACTAGTGTCACCTTGTACTTCTGTTTACAACCTTCCTATTGGTCTGATAGTGCAGGTTTTGGTTCAGCGTGGACATTGTTGCTAAGTGTAATCGTGTTGTCATGCTAGCTCATGACAAAAAATAATCAGCACTTTGTCTAAGATAAGGGTCGGCTCTATTTTTGAGGAGGCTTTTGGGACCTCTACAGCTGCTGTAGAACACTGAGGATGTTTTCCAAATGTGTGGTTGCAAATGGCATCCCGTATTATGGAGTGATGGTGGCCAACACCAGCAGGCTCAACAAACTGACTCACAGGGCCTTGATATTGTGTCAGAGAAGAGGAGTCCTGGAGACCGATCCCACTGAAATGTAGAGATCAGTGGCACAAGACTGTCCCTCCTGGGGCCACCAGAACTTGAGGATGATCCTCAGAGTCAGGATCGTACATGGAGCAAGTTTGGCTTGGCTTTCTAACTGGATGTGAAACATTGTTGACATGCCCTCCTCTTCCTCATCCTAATAAAGATGACTTGAGCTTGCTTGCTACCATGCTAATGAGCAATTTTGGTGTAGTGCTGTTCCATTCATTGGTTGTGTACATGGTGAAGTTTTCATCAGATTTGCACTTGCAAAGGGAAGGACACTTCCTCAAGCATGAAGTGGTATGCAGTTCTCGAGGCAATCCTTGTATTGCCATGGGTAAATAGCTGTCAGGAAGTCATTACATAACTCATCCCCATCCCAAAGCACATGGGAAATGAGCTGATCCAACATGAGATTGGCCCCAGACTCTTTTTATCAAAGCACTTCCTGTCAATTGAGCTGCTGATAATTGATAATGATTGCAGCAATGACACTCAGTCAGTACATTTTCAAACACATTTACCTAAACTTTCAGCTAATTACCAAGCCGAGAGACTGTAGAATTGTAGGTACATCATCATTTTGCAAAGCTGTAAAACTTAGACAAAATTGCAAATCATAAATAGAGTGTCATGACGCAGTAAATAAAGTAAATAAAATATTTGACCTGTCACTGTGTAATTTGGATTTTATTTATTTGACCTTTTTTCCTCAATGAAAATAGTCTACGTTGCTGATCTTCTAAGTTTGTGCTCACTGACACCTATTACGTCCTGAGAGCTTGTTAAACTGAAGTTTCATGCGCTATGCTCTTCCCTGCCATAGTCTGAGACAATTGCTCAATAGCACTTCATATTTCACACATCCTTCTGCTTAATGATTCAACCTTTTACTTCCTTTCTCATTTTCTACTCCAACAGTTAGTCGGGCCCATCTGCTTTATTTCTGCTGAGCTACTTAAATCATTTGCCTGGTCATGCTACCCATCTTAGCTCTTTGTCATTGTAATACTGCAGAAATCTGGCCCTCACACCGTAACTCCAGTCTTGTGTCTTGTTTTTGTTTTTGTATTCCAGTGTGTCATGTTTCCAGTGCCTCTCATATTCTTTGCAGAAATCTCTGCCAAAAATCAGTTGAGTACGTATATGTGACAAAAGACTCAAGCCAACATGCATTTTCAGGCCATTAGATCAACTGTGCTGGTATCCCAATTGTTAAAAGCATGATATTGAGGTTAGCAAACAATTTTTGCTTGATATATGTTCACTTCTTTGATTCCAGTTTGTCCATAAGTTAGTTTAATCTGGCTTTCCCTTCATCCTTAAATTTCCATTTTGGTTGTTAGCAGCACACCAATGTTGCATGTTTTGCTGCAAGTTTGTAGTTTACCCTCCTTCCAAGCATAGACTCACAGAGCTTATTTTCCTTTTCCTTCATCAGTGTTAACCAGTATTGATTTTACCATTGAGGAATGTTACATTGAAAATTGCAATTTTATGACATACTTAGCCGAAAGAAGAGACATGTATAATCAAAGATGATCACAGAGTGTTGACAAAATAAAATTACTGTCATTGTTGGATTTGTCCATGAACACCTGTTAATCTGTTAAACTAATGCACGTTGACCCACAATAACATTGCATGACTCCCAACACACACAACACGGAGGTTTGTGTTGCAGCACTGCTTTACTGAAGAAGTCCTCACAGGCTGAAAACATTTTTCAGCTAAAGCGAATGTGTTGGTCGGATAGAATGTATGTAGAATGTATCTAGTGTTAGTACAGTTTGTACGGGCTCTAGAAGCTTCTTGTTTTGAGTTAAGTGGCAATCTCATTGAAGAAAAAAGAGGCTCCAGGAAATGTCATAATGTTGTCTGTCTTCTCTTTGGTTACTGTTCCTCCGGAATTTTGCTGACACAGAGTTTTTGGATATGGCATTTGTCAAGCAGTTGAAATTGATAAGCCTGGATATCGATTTCCCAACCACCACTTATAGTCCGCTGCAAGGCCTTTAGGATGAGCAAGTGCTTGCTATTTCAAAATCTCCTACATCCTTCAAGGACATTGCGCCCAAGCTTTTAGCAGTTTAACTTTGGTTTTCGTAACTGTGCACTTAAAGGAAGTCGGGGGGTTTTAAAATGAATTTCACACAGTGTTCATTTCAAACACAGGGAGGTGCTCCACTAACTTACACATTCTCTGAATGCCACAATACAGCTCTACCCAATAAATGCTGCTCAGCAATTAAGAGATGAGGCAAGTAGAGGTACACAACCGCAACTTTGCGACCACACTTGGTGATGCAAAGCCCAGCTTTCCTGTTCGTTACATGAGTCCCCCTCTCCAACTTTGGAGAATCTTTGATCTCACATCATTTCATGCATTCTTTGCTCACTGGATTGCCTTGGTTGTTTGTTTAATATTTGCTAAAAAGCTACAAATACACAATGACCCGATGGACATGTGATGTCTAATTCCAGGCAAATATAACACACTATTATATGCAGTATTAAAATCATAACACTGCCCCACACCTTTTTTGTTTTTCAATGGCAACACCTTTCAATGTGCTTGGTACAGTGGCCAGCACAAGTGTAATTATACTCTTGTTTGATTTATGATATTAATTCACTAAAATGCTTAACTTATTTCTCAGTGAAAGAAAGAAGTTCTCTTTTCTCTGCATTACCGTAGTTGAAAATTGATTTGAAATGTCTCATACTTAAATGACTGCAAGGTCATGTTGTAGGGTTGTTAGCGGCCCGATTTGTTTCAAAAATTACTTCACTAATGTGTTTCTCTCACCTAATGTTGCCTGTCATCTCCTCAACAAAGGTGAAACTTGTCGTCTTCAAGCTGAATTAAAACATTTAAATCTGCTGTTATCATACCCTCTTATTTTCTGCTAATAGTAGATTTGAGAAAACTTGAATATAGAGTTTTCTCATTTGCCACAGACCACTGCTGTCCTTTGGTTTGAAAAATGTTACAGAGAGCACTATCATAATATAACATACAGTAAGTGTGCTAGTGGTTTCAGGTTTTTGGTTAGAAGTCCACACCTCATGGTGCAAAAATCAGTCATGCTAACTTCATATCGAATAGAGTGTGGATAAAAGCTAAATAATCACAAAAACATCACTTTTGTGGACGCATCTGAGTAAAGCATAGAGGAGGTTGAACTGCACACATGTGGGATCTTTTTTTACATGGTCTTTGTGCGAAAATATATATTTATTTATCATCATGGAGATGTTTTGTGGACTATAAATTCAGAGTTCACCAAGTTACAGATGATTTTTATTTGCCCACGTCTATAACTAACTTTCATGAAGAAAGATAGTTCTGAGTTTGCTTTCTATATGTCCATATCAGTTGCAACTGTCTGAAAAGGGTTTTTGTTGTCATATGAATGGCCAATTGTGTGTGTAAAATGTAAAAAAACAAACAAACAAAAAAAGCCTTTTGTGTAGCCATCAGGAAACACTCATTGACTGCCCATGTAAACAGAAATCAATCTGAGGCACCACCAACACAACACATTAACAGTAAATGAAACACCTTGGTTGTTATGTATTTTTTGACAGTAAAAGTATTTTTGACTTTTTGAGAGTTTTGCTGGTTAAGTGCAGAGTTCAAGAACAATTGTTTTAAATATTTTTATAATACTCTTTACTTTGCACTTACAAGACGAAGAAAAACGAGGTCTTCGTCCAAATTCTTTACTTTCATCATTTCTGTCGTCGTATCCATGATTTTATCACTTCACAATTTTATGTCATTATAGAATTTATGTCTGTATGAAATTATGATATAAAGATAAAGATGATTTATAGAAATACATCGTGCATCAAGCTGTATTGTTCCATATCATGTTTATGAATATTACCTTACTAGCCTGGCATGCAACAATTACCTGGCTGCATGAAAATCTATTGAGACAAAAAGATTTCTGCACCCATTGATTAGTTTAAGGATCTTAGACAAAATTTTTAATGTACCTATTTCGTGTGTTGCATTACCACGGCTTCATTGGTGTAGGAAGGCTACTGATTCATGGTTGTTTCTCAAATGAACGCAGTCATCAGCTTGGATCCATCCTCTTCCCCCTACCTTCCCAAGGTTCATGCTTGCCTAAACCACAGTCATCTCCAACTTTGTGAGATCTTTATGAAAATCACTGCTGAAAAATCCCAATTATACCACAATTGCACTGCATCTTCATTAGAATATATGTACATACTGTATCTGTTCATAATTAGATTTTGAAGTTAAATGGCATTATGAAATCACGTGCTGTAAAATCATTTGTTTACCAACTGAAGAGTGCATTGCATTACAAATTGACGCTAAGGCAGGTCTTCTTGAGATGATATATGGGTGATCTGAGGGGCCTCAACCAAAATGGGAAGCAGAGGGCATTTGATCTCACTTTATCATGGTACTTAACCCAGGCTGCCACCCTGTGGATGCAGTTGAAGAACAAAGCTAAGCATGCTTACTTTTATGTGCATTCAGGTTTGATTTGGTAATACTTATCTATTGAAAATCCCCAAGTTTGACAAATAAAATGTCTCTCCAATTCTATGAAATGCGTTTAAACTGAGCCTTTAAAGGCACTGTGGTGCTACTTGTTTAACTTAAATGTTTTGGGGTGATCACTCAACTTCACCTTTGACTTCCCTCTAGTTATTTCCAGCTTGCATGAAAAAAAGACCAACTGAATTAAAAATCACCACTTAAAATAATCAACAAACTAGTCTACTTTTACAAGTATGTCTTACGTACATTAGCTGTGCTCACCTATGTGCTGTGCAGAATGCACTGACTTTTTGATTCAACGTCGTCATCATTCCTCCTCTCTCTTTTGCCTCAGATTTGATTCAGTGCACAAATGAGATGAATGTGAACATCCCTCAGCTGGCAGACACGCTGTTTGAAAGGACCGTCAATACCAGCTGGGTAGTCGTTTTCAAGTCCCTCGCCGCAACACACCATTTGATGGTCTATGGCAATGAGGTCAGATTGCCAATGACAAGTGTTCTACATTTTTCTTACTTGCCACTCAAAATTGTTAGCTAAACTCTGGAAGTTAATTGTATAACACACATCTGTTTTGTTTTGTTTGGTTTTTGTCGTGTAGAGATTTATACAGTATTTGGCTTCAAGGAACACCCTTTTCAACTTGAGCAATTTTCTGGACAAAAGTGGTTTACAAGGTAATTTGATGGTCACTGCATGTGACATGTTCGTCACAATTAGATGGTTAAAACATACAACTTGGAACAACAACTCCTTTTTTGTTATACAGGCTATGATATGTCAACTTTCATCAGAAGGTATAGTCGCTACCTAAATGAGAAGGCGGTGTCCTACAGACACGTGGCTTTTGATTTCACTAAAGTGAAAAGAGGGTAAGCATTTACGTTTTTGTTGATGAAAAGCCTTGTTAGCTTTAAAAGTGGACCCATGCTAGTTTTGAGCATTGCTCTTCTGACAGAGGGACCCTGAACTCATAACGTTTAAATTGTGATTCTGTGTTCCTTTGTCCACAGGTCTGATGGTGTGATGAGAACCATGAACACAGAGAAGCTTCTCAAAACCATCCCCATCATTCAAAATCAGATGGATGTGTTGCTTGATTTTAATGTACGTTTCCTTCATTGTTAACCTGGTAACATGTTGAAGTGTTGGTAAATGTTTCCCAGTGTCGCCGATGTTTCCCCAACCAACTTGTATTTTCTTTCACATCCCAAGGTCAACGCCAATGAACTGACCAATGGTGTGATCAATGCAGCCTTCATGCTCCTGTTCAAAGACGCCATTCGACTGTTTGCAGCGTATAATGAGGGCATTATCAACCTACTTGGTAAAAATGAGTTTCACCTTAAGCACGTTTACAAACTTAGTTATTTAACTGACCCTCAATCCCATGATGCTCCCAGTGTTGCGCCAACGTTGAAATTTCGCGTTAAAAGTTTTTGTTCCTCTCCACAAATTTTCCCATAGCTGTTATTTCAAGTGTCACCGTGTACTGGCAAACATACTAACAGAGTGGAGTGGATGGAGGCAAATGTGCTTTTTTATATAGCGTAGGTGTCAGAATTTAGGCCTGCAACGTCATCGACGCAGCCTTTAATATGGCCCAGGAGCACTTGAATGACTGTTTTAATATAAGACCCGCTCATTTAAACGTGCATGTACCCCTAAAGGAGGACAGCTTTCAGTGCTTTTTTGGGTAATGTGTTTGCAGCTGACATTTTTAGAGATGCAGTAGTAGTACCAACATATATCTGGATGGACAGATAAGTTTCACCAGCGCAGGAATGTCATGCTCGAACATGGAGTGTTTGATTTATTCTTGAGGCAACAAACTACATGAAACAAAGACCTCTTTGCCCTAGCTAATTACACGACCATGCTGCTGCATTGACAAATTATATAGTCAAATTTGATTTGTATTTTTCTCTTGTTATTTTTGTCAGGTAAACACCACAACACTATTACAAATTGATTTACTGAGTGACTGCCTTGCTCTTCTGTTTTATGATCAGAGAAATACTTTGACATGAAGAAGGTGCAATGCAAAGATGGGCTTGACATCTATAAAAAATTTCTTACACGAATGGCAAGAATCTCAGAGTTCCTCAAAGTTGCAGAGGCAAGTCAAAACATTCTGTATTTGATCTTATCTTTGCATTGAGCCACACATTTTTTCCCCCTATCACATGGTTGCTCTGTATGCTTTTTCTGTGTAGCAAGTTGGAATCGATAGAGGGGACATCCCAGATCTTTCCCAGGTAAGAAAGAGAACCACTTTGCTCCTCAGACGACTCAAAGCAGCCTGAAAGATGACGACTCATTACCTTGAACTTACTATTATCTCAAAATAGGAATTTGACATAAACACTACATCACTATTTTAATGGCTTTCTCGTTTGAAAATGATAATGGTCAAATATTTGGAAAGTAAGTGTACACTAGGGTTGAGAAAACAGAGGTAATTATTGTCTTTTAACTCTTACTAAAGGCTTTCATTTTTCATTTCCAGTTATGTAGCCTTTGTCTTCAGTTTTTTTTGGTTTGGGTTTTTTTGGCTGTGAACTCTTCTCATATTCAAATGATGACTTGCTAATGAATGACTTGCAGAGACATATTTTACACCTATAACTCATTATTGGGCTTGGTCTAATTTCTTTAGGAGGTTTTAGATAACCAAGCCCGTGCGTACTGAGATATTCACTCAACTGTAATATTTCAATACAGTACATACAGTGCAGAAGAGTAATGTTTGGTTCATCCTGAAAATGTTGTAGTTTGTGCACTCATTTACCCATACTTTTGCAAGCTTTCAACATACAGTTTTGCCTTTGCCTGACTTTCCAAAATTTGGCTGCAGTCATCCTTTTGCAGGCTGATCCCTATAGCATCAGGTCCAACTTCATCAGATCCCGCTGTGCACACTGGGCACGCAATGCATGAATACTGCACTTACTACTGCATTTAAACTCACTCATTTCTGACCTTGCACGTCGTACAGCAAATAAAGGTGCAAATTCAGGGTTTAGATGTGCAGAATGGTTCTAGTTCCAAAAGCACTCCATCGCATTAAACAACTCTTCAGTTTAATGCTCTGTTGGCTTTGTGGGTAATATTAGCATGATGTACAGGGTGAACAGCATTAGCTACTTTTCGCTGTCTTGACTGTTACCACCTTTATTTTCTGTATTCTTTTCCTCCTACTACTATCTGCACATGTTCAGTTCACAGTTTGCGTGAGTATTCAAACCTTTCCTCTCACTGTATTTGTAAGTTGCCCATATGAATTAATGGCTGGGTTGTGAATAATTTTGGTTTTGGCTATGGCATGCTATAATGCTGTAGTAATGACTTTCACAGTGCAGAATATTGAATTTCCTTCAGATTCATAAAGACATGACACTTTCCTGAGACATAGAAACTTACATGTCACTGAATTTCACACTAGGCCCCTAGCAGCCTCTTGGATGCCTTGGAGCAGCACTTGGCCTCCTTAGAAGGAAAGAAGGTGAAAGACTCCACTGCAGCCAGCAGGTAAGTTTGGTTTATCTCACTTTGCTTTTTCTGGCAGTCTGCCAAACAGCAACCAAACCCTCAGCAAAGAGTACTGACTTTTTTGGTAGTTCTGTAGAGTGGATGATAAGGGTTAGTGGCCCCAAATTCTCCCATGGTTTGCATGCTGTGTTTCAGGTGCAAAAAGGACCAGGTAGGGAGGAGTGTAGATGGGTATTCTATTGATCTGTTGATTTTGCAATTTTGCAAATTAAAGAGGTGTATTGTCATGAAGAGAAAAAAAACAAGTGCTCCTAATTGCAATACCTTGCATGGTTGATGATTCAGTAAAATGAAAATTGCTAAAGGCAGGAGTCCTCAACCTTTTTGGAGCCACAGATACATGCTAGAGACATTGTCCTCGAACTGGACGGTTGTAGAGGGCATTGTTTCATGATTTGTGTTATTTAGATAAACTAACAGAAAAACAACAATGAAACATCATGTTTCATTTGTTTATTATATCTATTACATCTAGTTTTAATGTCTAATATTTTGAATGTTCAGTAGTTTCTTTGCTTCCCAGTACGAAATGATTGCAGATACTGGTGCGTGACAAGGAATATTAGCGACAGGAAAATTTCAAGCAGGAATAAGAACATTGTCCAAAGTCACCTATGCGCAAATACTTGCTGTGCAACCGTATGAAACCACAACTGACACGGCATCATAATGAGTCCACAACAAAAACTGTGAAATGTTTGTATTTGCATTGACATGACATGGCTGCTTACTTTTCTGTGTTTCTGTTGTTTGTTTAATCCAGGGCAAGCACCCTCTCCAGTGCCGTTTCCTCTCTAGCCAACACAGGCATATCTTTCACCAAAGTGGACGAGAGGGAAAAACAGGCAGCCCTAGAGGAAGAACAAGCTCGCCTTAAAGCACTGAAAGTACATTTTCCACTCTCACCTACATTCCTTTCAGCTTAGTGCACTTTAGGCCAAAGCAGCAGTGTCCAGAAGCACATCCTACATAGCCCTTAACAGACATTCTCTCGCTGTTGTATCAACTTGGGAAAATTGGCCCTAGGAAAGTCTGTTGAATCTTTTCAAGGACATTTTCCTGAATGTTATACAATGACTTTCCTTTGTGTCATTTTAACTTAGCCTTCTTATGCCATGTGTCTTTCTGCAAAGTGGTGTCTGGCGTTGAGGTTCTCTTATTGGTGAAGTTCCTCCTCTGCCTCAGTCTGAGCATGAATCTGAGTTGAATATGGCAACACTTGCTGCTTAATCTAGCTTGATTTGACTTCTTCCAAAATATGTCAGTGGGATGCACCCATAAAAACTGCATCTCTATTTCTATTCCTGGTTTGTGTCCTTTACATACAATCAGGATCAGGAATCTTGGTCATTAAAAAATTCACATTGTGTAAAGAAATTACGATGGATGCTGGGTTCCGGCGCATTTACCAGGGATATAAAAGTGAAAGCAGCAGAATACGGCTATGGCAACAGTTCATCGAACAGGGATCTGGCGTTGGTGAGGAAGATATTGGGGAGCGGTGGTTTAGAAGGCTGCCTCTGTTGCCTTGCTAGCGCTAGCATGGCCATGTGAGTCCGTGGCCTTGCAAGTGCTGTGGCCCCTGCAGCCTCGCTCTTGCTTCCTCTCCATTCTGCATCTCTGTCGTTTGCCTGTGGGGATAACGATCATACAAGTATATCACAGCAAAATTCTATATTATCTAATCTTGTGACTCTGCTTTTGCTGAATTTAAGATTCTTTGCACAATATGATGTATTAATGTTATTTTGCCTTGACTTTGAATTTTCATCAGTGGAAATGTTTTCGAAATCACACAGCTACAAAAGAGATACCTGGATGGAGGGTGATAGTGCTGTATTAAGTTGCCGTGTAGGTAAATTTTTGTCTCATCCTAGGAGCAACGTTTGAAGGAGCTCCAGAAGAATCCCACTGCAGCAACCACAGACTGCTCCCCGGTCTCCACAGTGGGTGGGTCCATCAACTCGGCTCCTACCATAGACCTGTTTTCCACCCCCAGCTCCACTAATGGGTGAGGTCATACCCAGCCTTTCCTTATAAATGCCCCACCATGTCATTGCCATCTAGTTTCCTTAATTCAAATGGTTTCAGATGTAAATTGTTCAGATATGTGTTGAAACCCTTTTGTTCCCAGGTAGTTGGGGATTTCATTTTAGCCTAAAGGATCAAATCAAGAGTAAACGGCAGAATTCATTTATGCAGTGTTTAAATGTTAAAACAGCTTTTCTGTCAAAAATTGATTAACCATTAGCAAGTGTTTGTGCAGCATTTACAATTGTAAACTGTTGAAGCAGAGGGAATAGTGTTTTTTTGGCTAGGATATTCTTCATTCTGGGTAGTACTGATAACCTGACTGTACAATACATATTTGATGCAAGTCAGAGAAATCAGTCAGAATGCAGGATTCTTGAACCCGTCGTGGCCCCAGAGAGAAACAATCAGACTATGAGATGTTCCTATTCTTGCTTGGAAAATGTAAAGATTGATTTTTGACGACAGATAAATTATAAGAGTAACCTCTATTTTTGCTTTCCTCAGGACCTCAATGGTAGCCAATGACTTGCTGGATCTGCAGCCTGCTTTTCACCAGCCACTACCACTATCCACCTCGAACACATGGGGAGGTGAGAGCTTAGTTTCTCCTGGCAGTGTTTCATTCCTACCCTGGAATCTTTGCACACTGCATCTCATTCCGCCTGCCGTAAAACAGTGTGCATATTTACTCCACCAGTCCTTCGTGGGGCTGACCTGCTTGTATTTAGAATGAATATTACGTTTTGACAGAGTCAGTCATAATCTAAAGATAGTGTTATACATAAGCCTTCATCCATACGTCTATTTTCCATTGCTTATCCTGGGCCGGGTTTGGGGGCAACAGTCTCAGAAGGAAAGCTCAGACTTCATTCTCCCCACACACCTCCTCCAGCTCCTCTGGGAGGATGCCAAGGCATTTGAGGCCAGCCAGGGGACATAGTCCCTCCAGCGTGTCTAGGGTCTCCCCGGGGGTCTCCTCCCAGTGGGACATGCCCGGAGCACCTCCTTGGTAAGGCATCCTGAGGGCATCCGGAAAGGATGCCCAAGCCACCTCAACTGGCTCCTGTCTTTGGGGAGAAGCAGTGGCTCTCTAGTTTGCAGACAAAAGCTTTGTCAAGTGGGGTCTGTTTTTGATCAGCAGTTTTTCCAGGGGGGTTGTTGTAGAGCATTGGAATGGTATTGGTGTAAGTGGTTCCTCATGTTCATTGTGTTACTCTTCAACAGTAATTTTTCCCGGCACAAGTTACACACTACCTTACTTTTGTCTTGTTCGTGTGTTCTGATTTTATATGGGAATCGAAAGTGAGTCCAAATATCTGATTTTTTTTTTTCCGCTCGCAATTTTGTTGACATTCTGTTGTTTCCACCCTCAAAACTTGATTCACAAGATGTTGCACACAGTGTTCCTATTGGCAAGGAGGTGAATCCATTCAGAGGAATTCCTGAATCGATATCAAATGGAGGTGGGGGGGCCATTTCATTGCATCGATTATTCGATATTTTTACCCACTCCTAATGTCCATATAAATAATGAACAGGACCAGCGATAAATCGCAGCCCTGCCGAAGGGAAACATGCACCGAGAACAGGTCTGACTTACCGTCGGCAATGTGAACCAAGCTTCTGCTCCAGTTTTGAAGAGACCGTATAGCCCTTAGTATGGGGCCATGGACTCCATACTCCCGGAGCAGTAGGGGAGTAGAGCTGGTCCAGTGTTGCACAGCCAGTATGGAACCCACATTGTTTCTCTTGGATCTGAGATTCAACTATCTGCCAGATTCTCGTCTACAATACCCTGGAACAGACTGTCCCGGGGAGGCTGAGGAGTGTGATGCCTCTGTAAATGGAACACCCCATCTGATCCCCCCTTTTAAGTAGAGGGACCACCACCCCGAACTTCCAGTCCAGGGACACTGTTCCTGACTGCCATGCGATGTTGCAGAGGCGTGTCAGCCATGACAGCCCTGCAACATCCAGAGACTTTAGGTACTCAGTGTGGATCTTGTCCACCTGCGGTGCCTTGCCACCGTGGAGCCTATTAACTACCTCGGTCACTTCAGCTTGGGTGATGAACGAAGCCCCCCCTTCCTCTGTGGAGGACATGCCAGTTGGTTTGAGGAGATCCTCGAAGAACTCCCTCATCCTCCCAGTACTCCCACATCCTCAGTTTAGGTCAGCAGCTCCCCGCCTCCACTGTAAAAAGTATTGGCAGGGCACTGCTTTCCCTTTTTGAGGCGCTGTACGGTTTGCCAGAACCTCCTCGAGGCCGACCAATTGTCCTTCTCCATGGCCTCCCCGAACACCTCTCAGGCCCAAGTTTTTGCCTCCCCAACAGCACGGACTGCCACTGGCATGGCCTGCCGGTACCTTTCAGCTGCCTCAGACCCACAGGCCTTCTTCAGCTTGACAGCATCCCTTACTTTCCGGTGTCCACCACCGGATTCGGGGTTTGCCGCTGCGACAGGTACCCGCAGCTTTACAGCTACAGCTTTGGGCTGCTACTTCAACAATGGAGGTGGAAAACATCCAATCGGACTCCATGTCTCCAGCCTCCCTCGGGATCTAGTTTAACTACTCCCGGACCGAAGGTGGGACTTGAAGATATCCTTGATGGAGGGCTCTGCCAGATGTTTCCGGCAGATCCTCACAATGAGTTTGGGCCTGCCGGGTCTGTTCGGCTTCCTCCTTCCTTCTCCAACTTAGCTCTCAGGATCATTGGGCCACTCAGACCACTCCACCACAATAAGGATATAGTTCAGGGAGCTCACTGAAATTCAGTGTGCTGTTGATAAATCAATGAAAGTTGTAAGAAGAGTTGCAAGCAAATCAGTTACACACACACAGTTAAATTTGGAGCAGTTATGCAACAGTTTGCAGTTGTGATTACAAGCACGTGAACACAAATCACATGAAAACATTAGTCCCTGTGATTGGACAAAGCAAAGACAAAACACAAGACCTCATTGCAGCCTAAAAGATACTGATCTGAGTTTGTACAGAGAACGTTTTGGCATGGGTTTTGTTCGCATATGGTCCACATGTCATGTTGTCCCCTCACTTGAGTGTGCCTATGTATAAAAGCTTCATTCTCTAATAATATATTATCCCTAACGATATTTGCTGTCTTTTTAATTTGCATTAAAGCATGTTTAAACAGACAAGATAAGAGTTTACAGATATTGCCTATCGAAAACATTAAACATTAAAGGTGTGGCATCCTCATGTCTAAATAAAGGCCATGTACTACCATCCTACCACGTACTACCAAAAGAAGGAAGCACTTTGCCGTGCTTTTTGCCCATCCAATAAGAAAATGTAACAATTTCATGTTATTCACAAAGTGACTGAAGAAATGCAAAGATGTAAACACCTTTGCCTACAGAGCAATGCACTGTTGAGAAAATCTATATTGTCAGAAAGGAAAATTAGATTGACAGTGATTCTTTTGTACTTCCTTCGTTCATTTTCAAAACCTTTGGTCATCATTGGTACTTCGCTGGTACTTAATTTTTTCAGGGATATATTCCCCTGGTTTATCGGAATGACTGACCTCTATTAGTGATGGCATGAATGAGAATTTCTTGGAAAATTTCAGTCTGAGTCTCAAGAACCGTTAAAAGCTGGTGGTTGGCTTGCTGCGGGGAAAAAATTGGCTCTCTTTTAGTCAGTCAAAGTGCTTAAGGTTGTTCATGATGCTAGGCTCTGATCCTACTGATAATGAACTCCAATAAACTGATGACTGACGGCCACTTTGGCAATGAACAAGTTCTTTAAATGATTGAGCATAGTATGCCTGACACTGTTTTCCTAATTTCCTCTCCTCTCCATGTTAAGCATTGCCCTTTTTTAACTCTCAGGTCTTTTCTCTTCTAATGTCTCTCAACCAGCTCTCTGTCATGATCATTGCGCTGCCTCTTCTGCCATTTTCCTTTGTCGTGTTCACCTTATCTCCTCGACAGGTTTGTCAAACTTTTCTGCCTATGGTAGAAGAATTAATTTCACTTTGTTCCTCACACTACATGGCAACCATGCTGTCACATTTGTACTCTGTCTTTTGACCCTCCTATTCTATCTTCCAGGACACCCAGCCATGCAGTGCTGAGTTGGATTAGTTTGACCACACACCCCCTTTTCCTCTATGTTGTCACATGGTCCTGACATTTTATGTTTTATTGTTCTGGTAAATCGCTCATGCAAGCTCTTGTTTTGCTGATAATGTTTCTTTGTCCTGGACTGAGTAAATGAAAGTAAGGAATCTCTAATTTTTTTAGTTGGAGTTAGTGTTGAAACATTTCATTTTTTATAGATAGAATGTCTATCAAAGATTACGATCACTAAGGAATGCTAGATTCGTACATGACTTTGGCTTTGGATCGCCAGCAGAGTTTATACTTGTGGTATTTGCATCCTATTGACTTTCATCTGAAACTGGCAACTTGGCATGGGGCCCAACTGCAAATACTTGTTTCCTCATACAAAAAGGATTAGTTCCCACTATATCTCCCCAGCTCTTGATAGCCTGTGTGTACAGGCTTGTTGTAACTATTTGTTTCCTGCCTTTTTGTTTGCACTACTCCACCTACATGTTATGGTTGCATGAGTCTTATCAGCAACGTCTTTGTTTTCCTCCAGATTACAATCCCTTTTTTGATTCGAGTGCTGTTCTGCCAGGTGATAATGGTACCTCAGCACACATGCTGTAGAGCATTTTATCACAGCTACTAGAGTGAAAGATATACAGTATATGGCTACATATGGGATATACATGGCTGGTACAGATTAGCTTGTCACACATCTATCATACTTGAGTATTTAGAATATTTACAATGTTCTGTATGTGGAGTTGAGTTGCCTCATAGATTGTTTCTTTTTCGCACTTTGAGCCACTTGGGTCTTCAATTTCCTGGATCAATGGATCAATAAAGTACCTATCTACCCACCTATCACTATGTCACTAACTATCACTAAGTTTTTTCGAATGATCACAGTTGATGTTACTTAATGCTGATGTGTCCATTATAATGCTGCCTTCTAAAAATGGATGTCCACAAATGCTCGAGCCAACATGCCGTGTATTTGGCTGCCAAAATTACAATTCAGTCCTGTACACACTGTTTGCTCTTACCAGCCACCCTACCAATGTTACCACAGAGAAAAGATACTAAATTATCACTCACCATTTTTAGACAAATCATAATGGCTAGCTGATCTGTGATCATTGAGTATGGAAAATATTGATTAGTAAATAAGTATTCAATGGCGTGAGAGTGTTGTTTTCAGTCAAAGGAATTTGGGAAAATTTGAATATTGGGAGAAAATTTAGTTCACTGTATCACTGTATCAACTCAACTGTCCACTGCTCACAAACCACATATTGCACATCAGTGGCCCCCAACCCCAATCCACAGGCCAGTGCTGGTCCGTGAATCAACTGGTACTGGGCTGCACAGAAAGAATTGCATACCTACAATTTTTTCAGTTTTATTCATTTTCTGATTTTAAACAACGTTTGATATTGAAAATGAATGGGTTTTCTTGGTCACATTTGTCTTCGACACACTTGTGGTTATGGCTGATTATCGGAGTCATTGTTGCATCTGTAATGATATGTGCTTGCCTCGGTCTCATGTGTTACCTTTTGTCAGCCTCAAACTTTTCAAACTGGCGCATTTAGCGGTAACAAGCGGCCCAGGTAAATTCACACACAAATAGGAGTAGAGAGTAGAGGTTTTCCTAAGCCTTCGAGGCGACATTTTATTTCTCTCAAAGGTCTTCACAACTGTATATGCAATAGCAAGGACCGTGTTCTGTAAGAACATGCGGCCTGGACGGCAGCGGGTGTTCGCTCGGTCACGGGGGGAACCATGACAACAGCAACTGGCTACGTCACATTCGCTACCTATCAGCCACACCTTAAAGGCCAGCCCCTAAAAATATTTTCTTCATGTGAAACCTGTCAGTGGAGCAATAAGTATTTGGGACCACTGTTGTACAGTGCTGAAACATTTAACTAATTTCGTACCTTAGAACAGGGGTTGGCTATTAATTTGTATCAGGCGCCACATGAGAAACCTGAATTGTGTCAGAGGGCCACCAACTTTCTTTGATTGTAAAATGCTCTAAATAATTTTTTTTGAATAGCTAGTACTGATAATCAGAATGTATGTTTAAGTGATGTTGTTTATGATTGGCCTCACGCGGGCCGGACAGTGCTGCTCAAAGGGCTGGATGTGGCCCTTGGGGCGTAGTTTGCCCAGGTCTGCCTTAGAACTTAAAAATGCACTATATGCATTACATTACCCCCTGTTGTAATCCGCACTACCACACACACATGAAAATCAGCAAGCATGAATATACAAACAGCACAATCGGTACAAACTGTACTCCATGAACACGCAATAATGGAGAGATGGCGGAGTGAGGGGGCTTTACACTCTTTGTGTGTGTAGAGCTTATTTGGGTTAGGTGCCTCACTCATGGCTACCTCAGCAGTGCTTTGGATATACGATCGAAATTTACTTCCACCTGAAATGATAATCTTTTTATTAGATTTTTTAAAGATAAATCTGCTTAAAATATTGCACTTCTCTCATGATGCTCTTTTTCTGATATGTTACTCTTCTTTTAACTGTTCCTTTTCCTCCCTGCTCTATTACTGTCTTCCTATGCCTATCATGCTGTGTGTTAGACTCCTTCTGTGGGCCAAATCTTTACAACACCGCTTCTCTCTTCCATTCTGAGCCCCCTGCTGTAGCTGGTCTATTCAGAGGTAGGTAGTAAGGCGTCACAGCTACAGAGTTTACCTCAAGGCAGTATTTGTGTTTATTTTGTGCACTACAGTGGCATTTTTATACACTGTAGAGGCAAGGCTGAACAATTTCTCAGGTGGATTTTCTGCTCTTGAAAGCAGAAAAGTGGACCATGCTCACCGGAGAAACATGAGTGTAAACCACAAAATGTGTCATTTCAAATTATGCCTATTCAGTGTTATACTTTGAATTTTGATTTGGGGTTTTTTCTGACTCTCTTCGCCAGGGAAAACATGATGCACTTAATATATTTAATCAACTTGTCACTTCAACAATTAGCCAACAAAATGTGCTCTTGATCACTTACCAAATGTAAATTTGTTATTAATTACAGGTTTAGGTTAGGTCAAATGAGGAGAAAGTCAGTATAGTTTGTTTACAATCTACCTTCCTTGAATAAAGACATTGTGACACATTCTCCTCATATTTTCTTCATAGATATTTATCATTTGTCGCAAGGAAGTGCTGTAAAGTAGAGACCCATATGGCTCCCAACCCATGCTGACTGGTCTGTCATAAATGTTGAAGTCCAATTGTTGCATAAAAATGCATAGTGGAATCTTTGCCGCTTTTCACTGCTTCACCACACCACAGACACTTAATGATACAATGTTTACATGCAAAAGTGTACACTTTTTACAGAGGCTGTCAAATCTGTTGATGCTGTGCAAAAAGCATTGATTGTTGATGCTTTATTTTCTAGGGTTTTCAGCCTCCCCAACAACTCCACAGCCACAAAACTCGCAAGGCCTTAATGTTGACTTTGACTCTTTCTTCGGCAACAATGGTAACTCCAACAACTTGGACTCTGTAGGTAAGCATACTATGCTGCTGCCTGAAGTTGGTCAAGCAAAGTACATATTTGTCATCTCATTTTGTGTGCATGCTGACATTTATCAGTTCGCACAATGAGGTTTGAGCTCACCCGGCACACACCACTCAAAGAGATTTGTGTGATTGAGTAGAAATCAATTGATAGTCAAGGTTAACTCACATAAGAGATGAAATTCTGAATGCTTTACACCAGCTAGCCTAAACAGGCATGGAGTTTAATGGCAGTGTGCCATGATTTGCTGTGACAATGCAAGTCAGTGGGGAGATATGATCACTGGTTTACATTCAATGGTCTTCATTTAGTTCTCATCTGAGATACCGGTGAAGATACTGGAAATTTCTTTGTGTGATGTGGTAGTGACAAAAAATATGTGCTGCATTATTGAAACATTTTTCTGTCGCATCGTGAGATTGTAGTATTTTAAGCTGTTGAATGGAATCGCTGATTCCTGTGCCAAACATATGGAGCAGTTGCAGTAATCTACTGCAACAACTACTATTTTTGTTAGCTCTTGAGTGAGCACCGCAAGGTGAATTTAGAGCTCATAGACATGTAGACTGTGATCTCTGAAAGAATCCAACTTTCAGCAATTGGAATTGTGCCTATGTTGGTCCAATTTTGACGTGTTTTGATTCTAATTGATAACTTAGTCAGGTTCAGTCTTGCTTGTATGCCACCAGTCCCGATTTTGGTAGGACAGAAATCTCTTCCGCAAAGCTTGACATTTTAATGTTGTGAGTCAGTTAAGTTGTGAGTTAACACTTCTGCCAGTTGTGTTTTCACCATGCCAAACTTAAATTTCATTCAAGCTTTAAGATTTTTGTTGCTCGCCCTTGTGACATGAATGTTGCACAGTTCGTGTCACATGACCTTTGATTGAATTTGTCATATGATTTTGATGGTTGGTGCAAAATGTTGAAATGATTGTGTGACATTGTTTGGATGGTGAAAATCTCAAGTATTTTTTTGTTCCATAACAGCCAATGGCATGATTTTTTTAATTCAATTTTTTTCCTTTTTTTCACAATTACTATGAACATTTTTTGTTCTCAGCCATTGTTGAATCAATCATTGTCGGGTGTAATGATTCACACAATCTTATTCGATGGAGAAAAGCCACAGGCTTTCCCTATATTAGTACATTTTATTGAATTTGCTGCAATTCAAAATCAGCAAGGCAACAATTCATTTGTTTGTGATGCACATTTGGACTGAGGCAGTTTCACTGGGGTCTTGCATTGTTGTGTAAGAATATGTTGATATTTAGGTTGCTGTTGTCAAAACTTCATTTTTTTATCTGAAATATCCTAAATTTAGGGGATTGTGCAGAGTGAGCTGAGACTTTGTAGACATACTAAAAACATGTGACAGTTTTCTACAATCAATCACCTGTCAACCTGTTTTGTTTTGCTTTGTTTTTTGCTCCTGTTATTGACGGCTATCATGACATTCTCAGAAAATTTTTGATGAGCTCATTATGAGTGAGTCCAAAATGTATCCTTGAAATTATGTCTGACTATTAGTCACAACATTTCCATCATGACATGAATGGATGTCCAGCTTCAGTGTCAGTGCAGTATTTGCTCATGCACACAATGCCTCAGCACAAGAAGTACAGCAAAACCTTAACACAAATGTTTGTTCCTACACCCTCTGCGTGTCACTGCGTTTTGTGGTGCTTGTGATCTCACATTTTATTTTTCTGTTCCTTTGTCTTGGGGGTCAAACACACTTCTTGGGGCCTTGGCTCTTTGCATGGCTTGTGCATGACTGGGTGAGTTCCCTCGACACACATCACTCAGCATCTTGGATACAATTTCCTGTGAAAATCGACTGTGTGCTTCATCTGCACTGAACACTCTCCCCTACTCTTTGTGTGTGTGTATGTTCTCCCATATGTGTTGTTGGTGCTGTCTGTTGTTTTTGTCCATTGTATTGTTTAACATTTTTGGGCCCCCAACCTCCTGTCCTTTTGTTTTCTTTCCTTTGTCCTGCCCCACTTCTATTAAGATGCTTTAGGTGGACTCCTCAAACCTACAGTGGCTTCCTCACCGAATCAGACTATGAACCCCAACGCCCACCAGTCAAACAAGCTGGTGTCCAATGACCTTGACTCCTCATTGGCCAATCTTGTTGGCAGTAAGTCTCACCGATTGATTTGATGACATTCATCCAAAAGTATAACAATTAAAATATCAATAGATCTGTAACTGTAAATAACTGCATTTTTATCGATGTGTTCCCCAAAGATCTTGGAATTGGAAATGGCTCCTCTAAGAAGTAAGTAAAAGAAAAGTTGTATCAAGTACCGTCAAGTTCGGACTATGAGCCCCGACATTTTTCTCTCGCTATGAACCCCTGTCGACTATACAGCGATGCAGCTTATTTATAGATTTTTACCGACCGATGGTCACTGGGGGGGCAGTCTTGCAGACAGTGCAAAAGTCAGACAGACATTTTTTCACCACATCTGTCCATGCACCCAAAGAAGATTCTACTGGTAGTTTCAATGTGGGAAAAAAACTACCTGTTGAGTTGTATTGCGGATTTTGCGTCATTTCGCTCATCATGCACACAGGCTTGTCATGGACAAAAGATGAAAAGACGCATATAATGCAGCTTTTAAGAATCAGTCTGACCATCAAGGAGGGAAACAGAGCGACCGCGTGTAAGCTTGGCATCAATTTATCATTGGTGAGACGTTTGGGACAGTAGCGGGAAGAATACAGTCGGTGTCTAGAGACGATTGTTAATGTAAAAAAAAAGATGGCGACCGTTGATTTTTCTAGATCAGGCTGAAGAGCATTTCATTCTCTAACCAGCTATGTTACTGTCATGTTGTCGCAGTGCTTTATCTTTTAACTAGGCATGTCTCTGAGGCGTTGGTGCGGTGTGTTATGTTGTAACCATGCATGTTGCTGTCATGTTGGTTTTGTGTCGATGCCATACTGCTGATTTTCAGGCACAGTTTATAAAAAAAGGAAGTCATGAATTAAAACTATGTTTTAAAGAAGTCCTCTGCGTACCTCCTTCCCATGCAAATATCCTATGTTACACAATGGAAAATTGCCTCTTATGTTAAAGATGCAGCTAATTTATGTAAGAAGTTTATTTTCTTTGCTTACTTTCTTTTTGCTGGTGTGGCATATTTATGGAGTCCCCGGGTTACGTTGTCCCTGACCTTCGTCGTTTCCGTGGTTATGCTGCTGGCGTCTGTGTTAAAAATATCAAGATTGAACTGGTCGCATGAACAAAACGACTCTGTAAGTCAGGGACCCCTGTATATCAATGTGCTCTATCATCTGGACTTCATGGTAGTTTGACCCTGTCCCTCTTGAACAGCGTCTTAAATGTGACCAATATTTGCTAAACCTCTGCAGTGATCTTCATTGGAGTCAGCCTGGTGAGAAGCGGCTTACAGGTGGAAACAACTGGCAACCAAAGTCGGCTCCATCTACCACTTGGAACCCAGCATCTATGGTATGGCCAAGTATGAGCAAGTGTTTTTTCTCGTGCATAGTTGTGTATTCCTTTGTATTTGCATTTACAGATTATTGTCACACTGGGTGGGTGGGGGGTGGGGGGGTAAAAATGGTAACTTTCTGTCATGTAGTGTCACGGTCAATGCTAATGGTCCAAACCATTAGAATTCGGATCACTTAAGCTCATCAAACTGATGATATCCTTGTACTTTTTAAGTGTAAATTTTTATGTCTGTTTGTCAGTTGTGGAATATTAATGTTGCAGTCTGTATTAAGTCAAAGTCATTCCCCTAATATCGGATACATTGGCAATGATAAATCCTTGTGCAAGGCCAAATGCTCAGAGCAGTATTTCAAATCAAACACACGTCGTATGTACAGCTTAAGCGTTTCCCGCTTGCAGATTATTGTGGAGGTTGCTGTAATTTGAAATCTAGTTCTTTGTCCCCCTGTTCTACTAAGTATATCTTCTCCTGCCAACAGTAATAATGTGACGTATGGAATGAACGTGGGAATAACTGGTTTCCATGTTAGCTTTGAGTATGCTTTATGATCTTGAGTGCCCTGGCGACACTGGTTGCCATCGGAGCTTTGCTATGTAAGGCATTTCTGTTGCTTTTGGGTGTTTTTCGAAGTAAATATTTTGACTTTGTTCAGACTCATGATTCAAATGACAAAGTAAATTCAGTACAATATCCCATAGCTTTGAATTTTTGGTCGCGTTATGCACAATACCAAGAAGGTACACGCAGAAGTGTCAGTCTGTACATGTATGTGTTGTGAGAAATTAAGAATGATTGCCAATACAAAGTTATTTAGTCCATTTCATGTTGGAAATGCTGAACTCACAACTGTCATGTTGATGCTTATGTCAACACTTCACTGTCGTGTGCCACGTTTCATTTCACGCTGCCATGCTGTGGTTTCTCACGCCATGCCGAAAATGTGGTAATATTCAGACACTGAAATTGTAAATAATACAACTTGCTCTCTTAAGATGAAGATAACGCATTGCAGATTTTTCCCAGTGTAACAAACTCATCTTGATTCTGTCGACAGGAGAGAGGGACTGTTTTTTTTTACTGTGGCTTTTAACAGCTTTGTTAAAATGTCTAAGCGTTTAAGTGTCAAAGTGAGATTTTGGTCTGAAATTTGAAATGGGTGCATATGCAAGTTCTTTGACTTAAGACCTGTGGGAGATCACATGGGACCTGTGTGGCCCTTTACAATATGTGTGACATGGATCCAGACAGGACTCAGATATCATCCATCCATCCATCCATCCATCCATCTTCTGCCGCTTATCTGGGGCTGGGTTGCAGGGGCAGCAGTCTCAGAAGGGAAGCCCAGACTTCCCTCTCCCCAGACACCTCCTCTAGCTCCTCTGGGAGGACCCTGAGGCGTTCCCAGGCCACCTGGGAGACGTAGTCCCTCCAGCGCGTCCTGGGTCTTCCCCGCAGCCTCTTCCCAGTTGGACATGCCCGGAATATCTCCGATTTAGATGCCCGACCACCTCAGCTGGCTCCTCTTGATGTGGAGGAAAAGCGGCTCTACTCTGAGCTCCTCCCGGGTGGCAGAACTCCTCACCCTATCTCGGAGAGTGCGTCCCGCCACCCTACGGAGGAAACTCATTTCGGCCGCCTGTACCCGAGATCTTGTCCTTTCGGTCATGACCCAAAGTTCATGACCATAGGTGAGGGTAGGAACGTAAATCGACCGGTAGATCGAGAGCAGCCTGGAAATTTAAAAGCTAAAAGAGACATGTTTGCCAACTGTGATAAAATATAACACCAC
>OMPJ01007167.1:0-13106 GCA_900312935.1 Carapus acus | reverse complement strand
AATATTATCAATATGTTATTATTGATAATATAATTAACACAACTGTCTACAGCTAATATGTGATTCAGAGGGGCCATTACACAGATGTAATAACTACACATACATTATGTTTATCATTGTTATTGTTATAGTTATCATCATTATTATTATCATTATTTATCATTATCATTATTATTATCATTATCGTTATTATTATTATTATTATTATTATTATTATTATTATTATTATTATTATTATTATTACCATTATTATTACTATTACTTCTGTTATTATCATTATCATTATTGTTATACATTATCATTATTGTTGTTGTTGTTGTTATTAATATTATTTTTATTATCATTATATTGTTTATTATTTAGTATGACATGACAGCTGTTGTCATGCCAGGAGCAGCAGTGGACAGAAGCAGCCTGCTTCAGGAGGCACCAGAGATGAGAGGCACCACAGACAGAATCACAGGCAGAAGTCACAGCGCTCCTCCTGGTTGTTGTTGAGGCTATGGGGGGGCTTTGTCAAGCATTTCTCTTCTCATCATAACCTCTGACGGTGTGGTTTTGTGAAGCAGGATAGAGGACGGAACTGTGCGCCTCAGTGTTTACAATGCAGACACGAGGCATCAAGGGGAATTTGGCCAGCTCAGATTATTTGATATTATCACAGGTTGTCACTGTATACCAACAGCTTTTTACCAAAACTCTAACATAGTGGCTGGCTCACCACACACAGTCATTTATGTCTGACCTGATGCGGTAAACAGACATTTTTGTTTTTTTGTTACGCAATAGCTTACTGAGGAGTTGATAACGGAGGTACAGACTGAATATTCTCTCCAATACACAAACGATCAACAATGGCGCAACAGATGTGTGCAAGGTTTGCAGTGATGACTTTTCCGGCTGTCTGCAGCACTACACAGCAGCAAAGTGAAAATCTGTGAAATTATAGAGCTTTTTGGGGGTCACAACAAAAAGGTCGAGGCATCGTTGTTGACTTCTGACAAAAAGTGCAATTGCTTTTCAGCTACTGCATGCATACTGAAGCCTGTGGTGTTCACACTGTGAAATTGTCTCTTGTCATCAGGATGTTTGTGTGTTTTCAATACATAGTGTCATTCTGCCACATAAATGTACGATCTGGTAAACAACACCAAGGAAGACAATAGGAGGAAAATGATTGGCACTGTGGTGGAATTAGTCTTGTGATGTTTGTAAAGTATGTTTCTATAGCGTTTGTCACACGGTGCTCTTTGGCGCTCCAGTGATGAAATTTTGAGAGCTGTATGTTTGAAAAGCTGAGAGTGGCTCAGAATTGGTACGAAAGAAAAGTAACTGTTGTGGGGGTGCTTGGTATTTTGAATTCTACACAAAGAACAGGTAGGGGGATGATAGAATTGTGTTTTGGTCTGAAAGCTACTGTTCCATGGTTTCATGTTCCTGAGACGAAAAACCAGTTGATTATGCAGCTCAAATACTGTATATTCACGCCCTGTTTTGCCTTATAGTCATAAATCGTTTATACTGAAGTTTTGTAAGCATGAGGGCACTGAATGCTTGTGTACTTTTGTACATTTTGAAACACACACCTTTGCAGCAGTCAAGACGCCATGCTCAGTGACAAAGTTCTACAAAGCAAATGTGTATCGAAATTCTAATCATTTCCCAAAGGAGTCATTCAGATTACCTCATGATGTGAGAGGGAGAAGAACAAGGAATGATTCCAAACTCCATGTCTTACATTGAGTGGAGCACTCATCCGATGTGCTTTCACATTTAGCATTTCTCCTTTAGTCCTTTACCCAAGAATACATTTGGTTTCATAAGGCAGAAGAGATTACGGCACTGAAAACTGACCGTGTAAATTTCATCCAGATCACATGTGCGCTCATGTAAATGAAAATGTGTATATGCTTCACTGCCTGGATTTGAAAGCTGTGGTTTGGTTAAACTTGTGAATGAGAGTACAACTTGCATGTTTGAATAATTCGAACTTCGCCACAAATTCTTAAATTAAAAGTTATAGTATTTATTATGGCACATATTGGAAAACTACTGTACTATTGCAAGTAATATTGCTGTATTCAAGTCAGACAGTGTAACACTGAAACCATTTTGGTGTTGTTTTAAGTGCTTTTAATTCAATAACAAACCCTCACGGAATTTGCGAGAAATCAATAAAAAATAAAAAACCTTTACATGCGAGGCTGTGTATGTGATTTGTCATTCAAATATGGAAAAACAAATGAGTATTTTATTTCATTCCCAGTTTCTTAATTCCAAGTACCTGGTATCAGGTGCTTGGTGCCATATTCTTCCACCATTAACATTATTCTAGATCCACAAGAAACACAGGGTGGTAATTTCAGAACAAAGTATTTTTAAACACCACCTGTCTGCCAGTCTGAGACAGCACCCCCATCCCTCCCTTGGGCCACAGTGAATACCACGCCCAATTTTAGACCAGGCCGCTGCCACTTTGTACGCAGGCGTTGCAGGAAATCACAAGTCATACTGCAGGTTTCCATGCTAAAACATGAGCACATCTACCAGTTGTAGTTCGCCTTTATCGTTTGAAGTTATAGACAAGGACACATTACCACTTTTGGGCCAATGCTAGTCATGTAGTGATGCCAACTACAGCGACTGGCTGCAATTACTGCCAAATAAGTGGCAACACCGCCCCCTAGTAACAAATAGAAGTACCTACAATTCCTTCAATGGTCTTGAAATGGTCCAGATTCCTCACTAATGCCAGGGGAAAAGGATTCTCAGGAGATCCTGGTTCTTGCCGACCTGGGTGAGAACTGCTCCTGAGTGCCTCAAGGGCAGCTGGTGGAGTAGGGGAATTCAGTACTTTTCCTTTTTTCTCAAAGTGTGTAACAATCACTTTCTCAGTTCATCTTAGAAGGAAACTTTTGCCATGAATAGTTGTGACATTTGTCTAAATAAAACGTAAATTGAACATTAATCTTCTGAATACAGTACATTTGTTTGGCATCACTGTTGATCTTGTTGAGTTTTAACAGACACTCCAGTGAACTTAAACACCATCACTGGGGAGGCAAGACATGCAGCCTTTTTAGTACTCTTCTTCATCCTCCTCTCCCACACTTTCAGCCCCAACCTCCTCATAATCCTTCTCCAGAGCTGCCATGTCCTCCCTGGCCTCAGAGAACTCTCCCTCTTCCATACCTTCACCCACATACCAGTGCACGAAAGCACGCTTGGCATACATCAGATCAAACTTGTGGTCAAGCCGAGCCCAGGCCTCTGCAATAGCAGTGGTGTTGCTCAGCATACACACGGCCCTCTGGACCTTGGCCAGGTCTCCTCCAGGAACAACAGTGGGTGGCTGGTAGTTGATGCCAACCTTGAAACCAGTGGGACACCAGTCCACAAACTGGATGGTGCGCTTGGTTTTGATGGTAGCAATGGCGGCATTCACATCTTTAGGCACCACATCACCACGATACAGCAGGCAGCAGGCCATGTATTTGCCATGGCGAGGGTCACACTTCACCATCTGATTGGCTGGCTCAAAGCAAGCAAAGGTGATTTCGGCCACTGAGAGCTGCTCGTGGTAAGCTTTCTCAGCAGAGATGACTGGGGCATAGGTGGCCAGAGGGAAGTGAATGCGAGGATAGGGCACCAAGTTGGTCTGGAACTCAGTCAGATCAACATTGAGGGCACCATCAAAGCGAAGGGAGGCAGTGATGGAGGACACAATCTGACTGATCAGTCTATTCAGGTTGCTGTATGTAGGTCGCTCAATGTCCAGGTTCCTTAGACAGATATCATATATAGCCTCATTGTCCACCATGAAGGCACAGTCAGAATGCTCCAGGGTGCTGTGGGTGGTCAGGATGGAGTTGTAGGGTTCCACCACAGCAGTGGACATCTGTGGTGATGGGTAGATGGAGAATTCCAGCTTGGACTTCTTGCCATAGTCAACAGACAGACGCTCCATTAGTAAAGAGGTGAATCCAGAGCCAGTACCACCACCAAAGCTGTGGAAAACCAGGAAGCCCTGGAGGCCCGTACACTGGTCAGCCTAAAGACAGAAATTAAATGATTACATTCAAGAAATCCGTGTCCATCGAAAAATATTGTGATTGTGACATATCGTACCAGTTTGCGGATCCTGTTGAGCACCAGGTCAATAACCTCTTTGCCAATGGTGTAGTGTCCACGAGCATAATTATTGGCAGCATCCTCCTTGCCAGTGATAAGGTGTTCAGGATGAAACAACTGACGGAAGGTGCCAGAGCGCACTTCGTCTGATGAGACACACACACAAACAAAATAAAGACACTGACATGGATGCAAAAAAGACACTGCTCTGCACAAATACCCCTAGTTTGTTTGGATGTGTATGCTTTATACTCTTGTGGTGAAGGTTCCACTGGATGACTTCGCCTGGTTCTAAGTTTGAACTCAACTATCTTTTTCCTAATGAAATACAGTACTAAAATGCAGTCATCAGTGACTTCACAGATGGATGCTATTAGCAATAGATTGATTAAATCTCCAACTCAGATATTTGGCATCAATGGATGAGATCCAAACTCTCCAAACTGAATCCAGAAAAAGGAAAATTTTTTTAAAGATACTAACAGATTGGAGAACTGCGCTGACCTAGTGTCCACCTTTCCAATGAGTACTCTAGTGCTAATGACATTACAAAACTGGTGCTGCTTCTCACAATGCTACCATTCTGTCACATTATCCACTCAACAACTATTATTTTGAATCATTTTCATATAGTTTTATTGTTTATCATTACCGCATGACCAATCAAACCTCAGGAATGAAGTTTCCTCCTTTGTATTTTTCATTGCAAGACTGACAGTGTAGCCTTGATCCTTTGTCCTCCATTAGACTGCAGTATTTGACTTGTCTAACTACATGCAGCCCATCTAAAGGTATTTCATGTTGCCAGTCTAAGACACAAAGTTGTCCATGGCGGTTTTCCTCCTACCAACACAAAAACTCAAGGAACTCTTCAGTTGTTGTCTAATGTGTCTCATCTTGGACAGATGGCACTATCAGATGGTTGATGTTATTCACTTCACTCATCACTGGCATCCATGTTGACTGAATGTATGTGTATCCTTAATCGGTGAGATCATTTCACACTTTACCAATGACAGTAGGCTCAAGGTCGACAAAAACTGCCCGGGGTACATGTTTTCCGGATCCGGTCTCACTGAAAAAGGTGTTGAAGGAATCATCTCCTCCTCCAGTGGTTCTGTCACTGGGCATCTGTCCATCGGGCTGAATTCCATGTTCCAGGCAAAATAATTCCCAGCAGGCGTTTCCAATCTGGACACCAGCCTGACCAACATGGACAGAGATGCACTCGCGCTGAAAGAGGTAAAGCAGATTCCAGATGTTTTTATTGTGATGCACATTAGCACAACATATCACTTCAATTGGTAAATTGCACGATTTGCATACTTTTGCATTGATTTCCACTCCATTTTATCATTCAAGATATTAGAGTATATTGTTTTCCTGTCAACCTTAGTTTTCTTCAGCACACATTTCAACTTAATGAGATTGCAATTTGGATGTCATATATACCAATTCACTCTCATCCGTGCTATTTGAATATTAGATCGAATTATACACTCGCTTGCCAGAGGCAAATGGATTGTGGTGCAGCCTGTGACAGCAGCGGCATATTTCCGATATCTGCGTCGATTTTGTGCGTCGACAGCTACAACCAGCGTCTGAGCATGATGATGATAATGATGATGATGATGAGCACGATTTTAACTCCGTTACCCACGGTCTCAGAAAGGGGCTATTTCAAGCACGAGGTTACAACAGCTATTGTAATAACGTCCCAGTATATTTCCGAAAACACAATGAGCTCATTACGCCGATCACCACGGCACCTTGATTGCGCTCAATCGCCTAATACACATGAAGTTTAGTCATTACGGACTAGATAGCCTCATACCATTACGATCTATCGTAGTTGTGCTGTCGGATTTGTGAATCTTCAGGAGACCGAAGTCCTACAATCTGACCTTTGCCCAGTCAATGTAAGAGGACGAAGGTTATCATGACTATGTGGCCCTATTTGTGCTCTTCGCATCGTCAAACACAGGTATGTCCGCGTCAAAAGCTTGACCTCATGTAATTACAAACCACTGCAAACGTCATCATGCTAATTGGCAGCAAACGTCATGAATGGATCAGCTGATGGGCGTGCCGCTGGTCACATATCAATCAATCAGGTCGCTATGATGCCTGTGATAGAGTATCAGAAAACCCGCCAGTTGAAGTTTCTCTGAAATGGGCGTCATGATTATCCATGACGCGCAACCGTGACTGAGGCGTGTGGCGATTAAAAAGTAGAATAACGCGTGATGACGATCGCCACCAACCGTGAAGCACACTGGGTCGGGGAGGGAATTTAAGTTTGATGGTGAGATTTTTAGTTTTCTGAACGAACGTGAGCTTTTCCAAATAATAAATGAGTGTTGACGATTCTGTTTATTTTCCTCATTTAACTTTCCAGAGTCATGAGTGTTTCGCTTTCCTTTTGCAGACAAACAAATTGACCAAACACACACAGATAAAAGTTTGACCACATGGTAATCTAGGGTATGAATTCTGATAAAAAGTACCTCATTGCCCCGGTGTGTGCGTGTGTGTGTGTCTTTTCCTAATAAAAGCCTTGATTTTCGCTGTATTATATATTTTGATTGATGCTCCAATATCTCCGTTCTATGCAGAAATCTGAAAATGAGATGAGACATGTTAAAACATCGAAAATCACACAGATTGTCGACACTGTGAGCTGCAACACGGGAACAGCCCAGGGCACAGTGCTGGCCCCTCTCTTCACCATGTAGGCCTATACCTTGGACTATTACAACTCAGAGTTGTGTTTGCTGATGGCAGAACCATCAGTGGGTGCATCAGGGATAAAAAGGAGAAGCACTGTTGATGCCTCGTGAGGCATAATGCCGTCTGATGCTGCAGGAACCACCTGCAACTAAAGACTGTGAAAACCATAGAACTGGTCACTGACTTTGGGAAGTCTGGGCCAAAACTGAAACCAGTTCTGATCGAGGATGTTGAGATAAGAGGTTTTACACTCCTACAAATACCTTGGACTGTGAAAAGACAACAGGCTAGACTGGAAGTGCAACACCAACTAAGCATAGAAGAGAAGTTCCTGAGGACGCCACTATCTTTCAACACTTTCCACACTTTCCAACGATCCAATTTTGGCTAGATATTGTGTTTTCTGTAGCATAAGTGTTACGGTTGCAAGACAAAAAACTAAAAAGTCCATCTTTGAAAGAGTAAATATTTTTTTTGTATACAAATTCAATCATAAAATATGCAAATTTAGAAATAGTTGATGAAGGTCAGTGGGATCAATGTCAGTTAAAAGTATGCAAATTTGATGTTAAAAGTATGTTTGAAAGTATGTTTGATGTCAGCATTTGTGGTGTTTTGGAGGCCACAAGAGACTGAAATCTGTGAGATAAGACCTCCCCAAAGGAAAATTCTTTATCCCATGCTTTATTTACATTTATTGCAGATAACAATCGACGTACATGTACAATAACCCAAATTTTTCGGTACATACACCAAAAACTTCATGGCCAAAATTGCCATAATGACAATAAGCGAAGACATCTTGCACGTGGAAGTGTAGAGAAATCTACTAGGTTTGCTATCTTTTCATCGGTTTTCGGAGCCTCTGGAGAATCTCTACAGCTTCCCCGCAAGAAAAATCTCTGCAGTGCCCAATCAGAGTGCCCAATACGTCGTTCGTGGAATCAGCCAATCAGAATTAGGATTCGAGACAACGCGGGAGCAAAAATGCTCCTGAGCTTCACAATGTATTCAGATCGACAATGGTTGTCGATATGTTCCGTGCCATTTTCAGTGTGTTACCGAGCAGAGATTGTCAACCGCAGCAGGACCTTACCTCACGGGAGCCAGTCACTACGTTGTTGTGCGGTGCCTTTCGCGACAGTATTAAGGCAGATTCATTCGCATGGATAGCCGAGATGTGTTTTCACTCGTCCTTGTCCGAATTTGAGGGCGAAATTTTGGAACTGCTCGTGGACAGTTTTGTGCCCAAACGAGAAGAAATGTGCCATGTCCTTGACCGCATTATTTGGCCGTATTTATTTACGTGAGTCAGCCTTTCGCCATACAAACATCATCCAAAAACCTTTGAACAAACTTGTGCTCAAAGCTTTGACCCGTAATGTGTGTTTGTAGCGCACGTAGATGTCCTCGACTTGGTCATTTTAAAAGTAGCTCGCAAGATTTGGCACTCCTGTGGCAAATTGTCACTGTATCAAAAAATCAAATTCTCAATCTGAGACCACGAACGCACCGCGCCTTATCTATCCGCCCATCGTGGGTCACATGACCTAGTGGTGTTGAATTCCCTTGGCCTGAATACTTGTCATTCAGGAACTCACCACGTGGTTGATGATAACAAATTGTCTTTGGGGCTTCAGTTAACCAAAGACGTCAACGCCTAACGCGACAGCCTTGTGGAGCGCCGGGGTGTCTTCCATAGCCCATCGCACCTAGCTAAATGTTAAATCCTCATCGGCAATAGTGACTTAACGTGAGGCTGATTCGGAACACTCACCGGGTGACCTTTGGCTGGCTTTGGCCTATGACGGGTGCATAAGGGCGGGGGAGGAGGAGCAAGCAGGATCCGTAGCCAGTTTTGCTTAGTAACGGAGCCATCAGGAAGAGGTGTCACCTCCCGCGGTAGCTCGCTTCAGTGCTACGGGACCGAGGAGAACCCATCTTTGTCGACATGGCCTCGCTGGGAAACTCCGGGACCACCTCCAGCCCTGTGGTGATTCTGGCACCTAAGACCAAAACGAAAAAGAAACATTTCGTGCAACAGAAGGTGAAAGTTTTCCGTGCCAGCTACCCGGTTCTCAGCGTCTTCATGTGGGGCGTGAATCACTCGGTAAGCCACAAAGCTAACGCCTGCGTGCGTGACTTGTCAAAGCGGCTAATATGCTAGCATGAACGCCGTCACGCAACGCCAAATCCACTCTGAAATGCCGGGTTTGGGCCCGCACAGACGAGGCTAATGCCACCGTCAGGTGCAGTAGTAGCATTTGTGCAGCCTAGCTGGTAACCGTTACCTCTGTGTAAACAGCCCGAGTCTACTCGTGTGTTATGCAGCGCATTTCTGTGTTTACATGGGAAATACCGCCTCCAAACTGGCAAGTGAGACAGTTAGACTCTATCCGATCAGTGATGTCTCCCTGCAGATAAACGATCTCAACCAGGTGCCTGTCCCTGTCATGCTGCTACCAGATGACTTCAAAGCCAACACCAAAATCAAAGTTAACAACCACCTGTTCAACAAGTAAGATCACAAATATCACAGATGAATATCTAGATTCAAGCAACATCGGTGGAATTGAGTCTTGACCCAGTTAATTACAACATGATATGCAGTCAATATCTTAAGTGACCCAGGTTGTGTTGACACCTTCTCGTTTTTTGTTTTCAGAGAGAACCTCCCAGGACATTTCAAGTTCAAAGAATATTGTCCTCAGGTTTTCCGTAACCTCAGGGAACGCTTCGGCATCGAGGATCTGGACTATCAGGTATGTGATGCTGCCCATGAAAACTGATCTCGTGAGTCTGCATGGATCATGTCACTGATCTACAGTATATTCACCCAGGGGACTTCATGGACATAAGTGCAGATTCTTTTCCCAGAATCTGTAGCAGGTTTAGAGAATTTGAGCTGTACAACCCCAACTGTATTTATTACCAATTGTCATGCTTGTTGATCATGATGTTATATTTGCACTGTTGTGGATATCTGTCCATTATGTCTTTATTATGTGTTTATTATGTGTTCATTATGTGTTTATTATGTGTGCCTGTTGGATCTGGAGGGTGTAAACGTGTATTTTCTTCCCTGCCATTTACAGTTGCATTTCTCGCCCCGCGTATTTTAGGTTTCCTTGACTCGAACCGCCCCTGTAAGAAGTGTGGATGATCCGGGGGAGGGTCTGCTCCTCAACTCGTACGACCGCACACTGGTTATCAAGCAAATTTCGAGTGAAGAGGTGGCAGACATGCACAGCATCCTGTCTGAGTACCATCAGGTAAGGCTTGAATGGTAGCAGACGTTGGTCTGAGTGACACGATCAATCGATCAATTTACATAAATTTGTGTAGCCCACAAACTGATTTGGTGTTACACAGAGCTGCGCAGTAAATGTGTAAGAATCAAGGATTTTCAATTAGTGATAGTTGATATTACCTATGGAGGTTGTACACAAAGATGCTGTCCAGTTCGCACTGATGTCATTATTCCTCACATCCTGTCTGTCTTGCATGGTGAGATGCTTCTTAGTCGCCCCAGGATATGCCCTCCCTCATTTCTTAGTACCTTTTGTTTAGACTTGTACGCCAAAACCCATAGGATCTTTCTGTGCCAAACCCAATGCGATATTTTTATAACAGGCTTCCTTACATGATCACATCCTGGGGAGATAACTTGTGCGAAGCTGACCCAAATGTGATTATTTTTAAGTGTAACTTGTTAATGGAGGGACAGGGAAAAGGAGATACTCAAGAGATGGCTACTACGCCAAATTCCTGCCTGGCATAAGTGTCACCAAGTATGATGCTTGGTGACACCGTGCTTCACTGTTGGATTGATTGTGTATGTGTCTTCGCTGCCGTTTGACCTCGTTGTGAGCAATGAAAAACCAAAAAAGAACAGAGACGTCTTTATAAGTCCTCTCCATAAATTCTGAGGCATACAGCAAAAACCCGACAGATTTTCCAAAGTAAGGTTTGCGGTTGAGAACAGAATGAGATGGCTAACTTGTCACTTCAGCTGACAATGATCATCATGATATTTAGATTACGTAACACCTTCATGGTTGCTCATAACGCAGCGACGGTCTGAGTCACCTCGGTACTTGAAAAACAAGCTCTTGCTCCCGAGCAAACCAGCACTGAATGAGTTTTGCGACTGCTTTGAGCTGAGCGGAATGTGTACCTCAGGCTTGCACAGCCTACATGAAATGGAGACGAAGAGGAGGAAAATGGCAGCTCTGTTTCAATGCCGGTCCACTCGATTGGCACATAATAAGTACATTGTTGTCAGAAGCATTGTGTTGGCACATAAGTCCTCTCACATTGACACAGCGAGCTGTTTGTAAATTATTGCACGGGTTTTCTTTTCAAAGTCAGTTGGTGGACTTTGAGCACCGTGAACTGCTGTCAGTGCTGAAGTAATAAATCAGTCTCTTGTTTTTTTTATTCGGAATGAAAATAACATATTCTGTTATTTGTCATGCTTTTTAGTTGTCATGCCCTACCTGGTACAGGTACTTCTTATGCAATGTGAACACTGGCTGTGTGAGGAGGGCCTCAATTTTAATGGTAGATGTGTGTCCATGTGCCCCTACCATACCTGTGCTCGTGTAGGAATCCGAGTGCTGTTCTTCAGTGAGGTTCTCAAGCTGCTGTCTGCATTTAGATTTGCAGGTGCTGCAGTAAACACTATTCCTAGAAATGTGGCCCGCTGTATTCCGTCTAGCAAATGTTTGTGCTCACTGACAAATGCCGCAGGAGGAAGCAGTCGGCGCTCAGTGTGGATGAATTTAGAGTGACACCTCTGCATATTGTGCAACGAGACACTGGATGCAGTCAGCACAATGCTAGAATATCTATTTTAAATAGAGTGCTAATCAGAGGTGAGCACACATAAAACAAATCGGTGTGTGCAAGTGACCTTTTTGTGCATCATATTTATTATTATTAATGATAATATAATTAGAATTATAATAATATTTATAAATATATTTGATTTGATAAAAATATTTATGATTCTGTTTCCTCAGCTTTGAAAAAAAAAAAAATCATTCATTCATTTGAGTTGTGACCTCGCTGACCTCTCACTATTGTCTTCCCCCCCGCAGCACATAGTGAAATGTCATGGCAGCACCCTTTTGCCACAGTTCCTCGGCATGTACAGGGTCAGCGTGGAGAGTGAGGAGACCTACCTCCTCGTAATGAGGAACATGTTCAGCCACAGGCTGGTGGTTCACCGAAAGTATGACCTAAAAGTGAGGACAATCTGTCTGTCTGTGTGTTTGTCTGTCTGTCTGACTGTTGTTGGGAGGAAGTCCGAGGAACCTCTGCCTTAACATAGCCTCGCAGTTTGAGGAAGATGAGTATACAAATAGGGAAGCAAGCTCTTCTGTTTTTCATTTTGCATCAGGAACAGTATGTCAGGCCCATCTAAAAAAAAAATAAGGATCTAAGTGTCGTTTGATTGATGATTTTGTTTGTGCAGGGCTCTCTGGTGTCCCGTGAAGCAAGTGACAAAGAAAGGGTACATGCAATATCCTGTTCACTATCTTATTTCATTTGACCAGATTAGTCTGTCCTTTTTCCCCTTACATGCCACTCACCAAGATCTGCTTTGACCATCAGGTGAAAGAGCTCCCAACATTCAAAGATATGGACTTCAGGAACAACATGCAGAAGGTTTATGTCACGGAAGAGCAGAAGGAGAAATTTATGGAGAAGCTCAACAAAGATGTGGAGGTGGGTAATGCTCGCATTTTCTGCATTCACCCTTGGGTTGTTGCTGGAGTCTGCCACACAGAGGCAGCATCACCTTGTGAGGTAAAGGTTGTCAGTTGCTGTGTGCTTCGCACTGTTTTCCTTTAGCCTCCCCAAAGACAATGAGGTTTTCATGGCCATGAACTCATTTCTTGTCAGTGGTACATATTTGCAAAGTGACTGGTTGCAGGCGTGATATCTGTTTGGCTCTATTGATAAAGCAACTACTATTTATTCTCTACTCTTGTCAGTTTCTGGTGAAGCTTAAGATCATGGACTATAGTCTACTGCTCGGCATTCACGATGTGGGCCGGGCAGAGAGGGATGAGGAGGAAGGAGAAGAAGTCTCCAACGAGGAGGATCCCGAGGCAGAGAATGGACTAACACCAGCTGCTGCAGCGGGCTCCTATGGCACATCTCCTGAGGGCATCGCAGGGTACATGTCCTCCTGCAAACCCCTGGGCCCTGGAGAGTTTGACCCCTATGTGGACGTG
>OMPJ01007166.1:0-15268 GCA_900312935.1 Carapus acus | reverse complement strand
TAGGTATTCTACATATATTTGATAAGCGACAAAAGAATTGTAGGTGTACAATCGAGGATACAATACGCACCACCGGTTATTTATTTATTTATTTATTTATTTATTTATATATATATATATATATATATATATATATATATATATATATATATGTGTGTATATATATATATATATATATATATATATATATATATATATATATATATATATTTGTGTGTGTGTGTGTGTATATATCTATATCTTTATATATAGATATAGATATTGTATTTGTTAATAGCTTTCATTGAAATAGCCCAGGACATTCTGTAGCTGTCATGGCTTGGCATACCTACATACAGTACATATTACATTAGCAGAGTGCTGAATATCTGCATATTTGTTCATACATAAGCCCCATCATTAGATGAACATTTGATAAATCGACGGCACGTCTGTTAACAGTAAATGGATCGCTCTCACTCAAAGCAGTTCACCTTTTTCCCACAGCTATAGCAAATCATGGCATAAAAGCGCATAAACAGGACTCGACACAGAAAAACAAATCATTTTCCTCATAGGGCCTTTGCAACAGAAAATGTTGAATCTCTTGGCTGCTGGTAAATCGACAGGACAGTGTAGAGGCTGTTTGTGTCAGTGTTAAAAAAGATACACGCAGCAGTATAAAGCGTAACTTTAATGTATATCAAGCAGCTCATTTATTCATTCAAACCAATGCTCTCTGTTGCCCTCTCTCTCTCTCGCGCGCGCTGCTGCTCTTGCGCTCCCTTCCTCCATACTTTCATCTTCAGTCATGCTCATCACCATATCATCAGCATACTGCTGTGCGGCTCTCTTCCCTTTCTTGTGTCACTGTAAAGTATCATTCAGCCGTCACATCAGTGTTCTGCACTTTAATCTTCCCTGCGTGGTGGAGCAAGAATGAAAAGGAAGAGGTGGAGGACCAGCGGCAGCTTCTTTCTCTGGTCAAACTTAATGTTAGCAGGTATACCGTGTGAACTGAGGGTGAAACCCTCCTAGGCCACTTACCGTCTAACCGTACCCAAGATGTGAGTCAAGATTCACATCAAAATACCCCCACAATCTTCCCCGTCAATGAACATTTTTCTGTACTTGGTTTTGGTAGAGCACAAAAAATATCCAGCAGCACAGGATAGAAGAGATAAATTGGACGGTACAATTCCTCTTCATGCTCAGAGGAGAAGGAGCGCTCTGTTAGCTGAGCTAACATGCCACTTAATTTGATTCATTACTGCACGGTGACGTTATTGTCGCCACATGCCGGGACCTGAGCCAGCAGTGGAGATCGGGAATTTTCCTGATGCACAGCACTGGTACAAGAGTTTGGTGTCACATGTATCCAGTGCGAGAAGTAGTACTATTTCCCCAAACTGTCCTGAAATTTCATTCAGTCCGGACCATGTTTCGTGCTCCCTCGGTGACTCTCAAGGATGGTATATCATAAGAGAACATAATTGTGCAGCTGTCCTGTGAAAGCATCCCACATAAAACACTGAACCGTTAGGTGTAGGAGGGGTCATATTCCCTTGGTCTATCTGCACAAGTGGTGCATAGCCATTGAATTTGCATCTAATGTTCATTTCTTGTTTCGGCAGATTTTCCTGTTCCAGAGCTGCTGTATTCTGACTGGTCAGCAGTTTTCCAATCTTTCCAATCCCAGACAGAGCGTTCACATGGAAATGACTGACCAGCAACAACAATATGTGGATGCGATACTAGTGACATATGAACAAACTCAGATGGAGCACCAGGCACAATCTGTCCGTGTGACTCACCCGTCACAGTATGGACAACTGGTAATTGCGGCGTCTTGGCTGCTACAGGTTGGGCACTCATATTGTTGTCGCTCTAACGCACAGGCTAAGAGGAAAATTCATGTAAAATCCAAGTTATTTGTGTCCTATTTCCATTGGATAAATCAGACAAACGCTCCCCTTTTTCAAGCACTTTTCTCACGTGACATGTTACAATTTCCATAGTGCAAGTAAAAAGAGAATAAATGGGATGGAATGGAAGCAATTTCCTACTGTGACTGCAAAACATCTTTTAGGTCCCCACGTTATTTGTTATGCAGTGTGGCACGCCGGTTATTCGTTGAGCCGTGGGGAGCCTCATCTCACTGAGAGCAATACATCATGCGGGGGGTCCCTCCACCACTGATATGTGTGATTTTATTCATATGACATAAATATGGTGTGAATTTTATTTACATAGTAAACTAAGTGCCATTCTGCTCCGCCAACCCCTTGCAACAGCCGCAAAATATGGAGTCAAACAACAACTGAAATGTTTGAAAATTTTGTTCATAAATGACACTGATAGATTTCACATTCGTATATGAATTTCTCTGAGCAGGTGAACAAATGCTGCTCAGTGTCTATGATTCTGTGCTCTGGTTGGGCACATCGATTAAACGTGATTTTCATTCACATTCTGTCACCTCTTGGTACACTGCCACCCCCATCCCTGACAAATGTCTTCAGGAGAACAATGAAGAATGGAACATTCGTCCAGACCCGTTCTTCTTCTCTATCAATCCCCATCACCATCTATCTCTTCATTTATGTGTTTCTCCCTAAAGTCTTTCACACAGTGGACTGTAGTTGTCAGCAGACAATCTATATATTGTAGGAGACATTACAAGCAAGATACATTTGACTTGTGACAAATAGCTTTACAGCAGATGGCTTGTAGACCGGCCGGGCTACAATTAGATTTATGAGTTGTTTGTCAAAGGTTAAGTGACCTTCGATTATTAGGTGCTATATCTAGGATTCAGGTTTCTCTTGGTTTAAAAATCTAATTTGCTGCGTTCAATATGGGTCAGTTTCTTTAGGTTCAATATATAAAAAATAAAAAAAGATAAATCCAAGGTTTAAAAATAGCATATGGAAGACAAAGGTCAGAAAAAGATCATCAAGCCTCTGGATGAACCTGATACCTTCGGCATGGTAGAGTGAAAGCATCTTGATTGGCATTTATTCTGCACTCATTTATCATGAGTTCACACACCGCCACAAGTGATTTCAAACCTACTCATCTACGAAGCTCATCTGCCAAACCCCAGCCATCCTAGGCCATAAATCATCCTCTAGCCACAGGCCATTGAATGCAGAGCAAGGTGACACTCCACCTTGCTTGAATCAGTGCTGGAGGTGGGAAGCAAGGTAAATGTTGGAGAATTCTGAAACAGGAAGAACGGAATACGGGCAACAAGGTTGAGAATACAGAAAGCAATGGGTTGGCAAAGGGATGGTGTGAATGTTTTTGTGTTTGGCTGTCTGTCTTGTAGCTTGTCTCAGTGGGGGAGTAATGGCAAGTACAAAATATCAGTGTTGGTGTGTAGAGGCAAATTGCATGAATCCATGTGGTGGCTTCTGCACAGTGGAGTGCCCAATGTCAACCTGAACAGGCACATGAGTATTGGTAGCAACTGTTCCGATCAAATTGATGAGTTGTCCCGACCTGTCTTTGGGTCTCATTATAATTCATTAAAGCATGGAAACTATGCTTTTTTGGTTTTCACCCTGGACTCACAAGTACTCCACTGTATTTGTGCATATACCGGTATGCGTGTGGAAAAAAAGGCCATTGTTTATGCTGTGGCATTACCCTCGGTGTGTGTGAAGTTTCACAAGGGACATCTTGTGTTGTTTTGAAAGACATTCACTTGTGGGTAACATAACATTTTTTATTTTCCCATAAACGTAGCAGTGCTTTCTGGTGGCTTCATTAATCAAATGTAATGAGCCCAGACATGTGGGTGTAGCTTAATAAGGCCTCTAACCATCTTGGTGTGCACAGGGTCTTATTTCTTACACAAACCCATTGAATTTTTGAAAATATTAGCCGTTGACTTTAATGAACCCTGTGCACTGGAGTACAAAAAAGTGATACATTCTTTGCAGCACGCACAGTTAAGCAGCACAATATTGCTTGCACTATGTGTCTCCCTCAAACAAATGAACTTGTTTGCTACGTGTTATTTATTTTACATAGAGCGAGCAGGGTAGATGAAAAGGTATGAGATGGACGCAGCAGTCAGTCTGGTGTGAAAGATTCAGCACGACTCTAGCAAAAGGAAGAGAGGGTGATATCCATTTGTCAGGAACAGTAACGAGAGTGTCCTTCTGTAGTATTGGAGGAGAACCTCAGCAGGAGGTAGAAAAGAACGAATACGCTGCTCCTCACTGCCGTAACATTTGGACAGATGACGACCGCTGCCCAAGGAGAGGCCTTCAATGAATATGTAGGGAACACAGAGGAAGCTTAAAAAATAAACATACATCAATGCCTTGTTTTGCCTTGAAAGTCCAGTGACACTGAGGTCATTTCTCTACTCAATTTCCACTCGTATCCCCCGTTTTTCAAGCACGTCCAAAAATGGACATGTGTGTATTTAGATGTACAGTATCCAAATGCAGGTTACATTCTCTGGAATGGAAAGAAACTAAACATCATTTCAGGGTTTCTGGGACCTCTCATCATGGTATCCAACCCACCAGACTGCTCAGCTATTGTTGTGCTCTCATTGTTCTCTCCCTGCAGACATGAGGTGTTTGTTTGTTGAAAGAGTATTTATGGTGTTATGATAATTAACACTAAAATTGTTACGTCTTTGTTTGGAGGCTATTTCTCTCCTGATTCTTTAATTGACCTACTTTTTAGCTGCTTTTTGTGAGAGTGTCCTCATGCAATAGTGGAGATGGAATGTTCCTCACCTGTGTTTTTTCACTCGCACTGGTGCAAACACAGTAGAGTTTTGAATCACTTAACGCATTTTTCATCAGGCATGTAGCCTGTAGACAGAAAACAGCTTTTGCATAGAAGTGTAGATAGTTTTGCTCACAACAATTTTTCATTCACACATCTCCTCTTGTACCTGCTGCAGCATCAGATGATGGTTTCAAAAAACCAAACACTACCATTCATATCTGACTACTAGGGAATGATTGGCTACCCCATGGAGAGAAATATGTTTGCTTTGATATTGTGAGATCTCTGAATTCTCCCCCTGTCCCTCTGCTACTGACTCAACTAATGCCGATTGGTACTTTTGGTAAAATAATCTCCTGCTCTGTTCTCTTTCACACATGACGGAGCAGTTATTTCCAGTTGTTAGCCACCGATGGCCAGCTCCAGTTTAAGGTCTTTTGACAAAATAGTTGATCTGTTTGTGTTGTTCGTTTGGACGCACTAAATGGTGTGAATTTGTCTTGATTCCACTAAAGAGCAGCTTAACTTAACCACCTAATTGCCTTGTTACGCAAAAAAGTACATCATTAGAAACTCGAAGACTTAACACCACTCATTTACAGGTTCACACGAATATGATCTATTTGGATGCATAGAGGGAATAGAGTGCCAGGCGCTTGTGACAGTGGGCTATCTGACACACAGACTCACACCACACAAATACACACACAGTCACACACACACCACACACACACACACACACACAAGGATGCACTGTTGTCTCACTTGCTCCGGGCATTTCTTCTGCCTGGTTTGCGCTGCTTGTCGTCTTGTCGGCTAAATGATTCTGAGCTGCCTCTCAGTTCACACTATGATAGCGACACTTAACTCTCCCTCAAGTCAGAGTGGCATTGACAAGTATTCAGCTGTTTTCCCAATCATTCATATTCAGAGGAAGAATGCAGGAACAGGTCAACTCCTCGTGCCATTTCTTTCGCGAAGTAACACCGCTGGGTTACTTTTGCGCAGATGTGGAATCAAAGAGGATGCTTGAGATCCACCACGACTTCAGATTAAAGGAATTCACCTCCTCAGCCTCAGAAATCATTCATCACACTTATGCCCCTTGATCACACCCAGAACAGATTGGCTGCATCCAAGCTCAAGCTGATATGCACGATACAACACTACAATGCCAAATAAACGTCGTGTTGAGAAGGTGTATGTAACATATAATTCAATATATTTTTCAGCCGTGTGGTCTTCAGCTTTAATTTTTTTGATCCGATCTTGTCTGGTTTAAATTTAAGTCCTTCTGTTTAAGAGGTAGCGCCACAGGTTCTAAAATATCCAGTGGGAAAATTGCAAGTGTTCCTTTGCCACCTCAGTCTGTGAGATGTCAACACCATCTTTCTCAATGTTTGCTGTATTGTTAGAAGATGTCACATTCTATTTCCGGCCTTTCACTTTACAGTTTCCAATACAACAGAGGACAACGCACAAATCTGACATGTGACGTAGCAAGAAATTGCATTTTTAGGATCATGTGTTTAATACAGGGTTAATGCGATCCCAAAAAAAGAATTGCATGAAGACACATAGAGACACACTATGACAAACAGAATTCTGGGTTGAATTTCTCCCTGGATGTCACTGGTATCAGTCTGTTTGGGATTTTCATTCCTGGCTGTAGCTCAAAGCCTCTCATCCTGGGTAACTGGTGAGGCAATCAAGTACGTCCATAATAGAATTTTTAATGTAGAGGAGCTCATTCGCTGAATATTTTCCAACTGGTTTGCATAATTATACGCTGGTTGGGAGAGCTGGGCGCAAATGTGTTGGGGGTTCATTTCATGGAAGGATTTGGTTTGGTTCTCTAAAATCATGCTTTGTTTAAACGTTGACCTGACTAGAGCAAATGTTTGAGAGTTCTCTAGTTTTGTACTAATGAACATTTTTTTTGTGAGAAATCCCCACTGGTTACCAGTCTTAATCTTTCATGTCAACATTTTAGATATTTCTGTACTGTGCAGGGCTGTTACAGTGACTTTGGCATTAATCCTCAGGAAATGAGATTAAGATCGGACTACATCCTGTCGCCTGTCTCGAACAATAAACATGGCAAACATTTGCCGTTTATGAATGTTGGTATTTTCCAGTGAAGCTACCTCTGGGCTTGCTTTCACATATAGTAATTGTTTTATCGTATACTGACTTTAACAATATGCAATTTGATGATTTCCTGGTGGTGTCCCACCCTGTGGGTCACTGAGTGCATGTGTAGAGCTGCTCAGTCGTTTCTTCTCTGTTTAAACAGGGATTTTAGGTTTCTTAAGCAAATTTAGGTCACCTGTCCCCCTGAATCACTCCTCATTTCGCTCTCCCATGTGAACGACATGGTCAGGTATTTATCAAGCCCTCACCTCCAAACAGGAATATTTTCTGACTTCAACTTCTCATTGTTCCCGATGTGTTGGTAGCATTCAAAATGTGTTGAGCAACCCCGAAATTATAGCTTTTTTATCTTTCAGTTCAGTTGAGGTATTGAGAGCGTAGCAGAATGAACAGAATACAGCGCATAGAGCAGAAAGTGAGGGGGAAAAGGTGAGCAAGCTACCTACACCGTGTCCTCACTTGACAGGAATGCAGTAATTTTAATTAATGCAGAAGTTATGGGAGAGAAAGACAGAAAATATGATGCCCCACCACTTTGTCTTGAATGGATGTCTCTCTGTGACATATAGATTTAGAGTTCCGAATCGGATCAGTCTTATTTGGTTGTGATCCCGCTTTGCACTTCTCGGTGTCTGACTCACTGTGCCTCTCCCAATCACACTCACTCTTATCACCAATCAGCACCTCATGTCTAACATAATAATTTTCTTCCGAGACGCCTCAAGATGATGTTTCTATTTTTGTGCAGCAGCAGCTGTGGCATCTGAATGGGTGTGGAAATTATGTCAACAGTTATTTTGAGGGTTTAGGCACCCAAGCCCAGGCCACACAGACTCAACTTTGCAGAGAGTGTACGATTGGGAGATGGGTGAGAAAGAAAAGGAGAAGGTGAGAGAAGCTTCTATGACCCCAGTGAAAGTGATGGGATCGGGTTGCTGGTGGCTGCTAAGTGAGGAGACTATTCCAAGAGGCAGTGTATTCAGTTTCATCTTTGTAATGTTTAAATACCAAGCTCTTGCCTGGACTGGACGTCTGTCTTTCAAAGACACAGTTCTAATTCTGAACTGTCTTCTAGACTTGTCTGCATACTATTGGATTCATGTGTCGACTCGGGAGAATCGGAATTGAAGGAGAGCTTGACGAGGTTGGAAGTGTGAATTTGACCGAGGCACATATTCCTCTAATAGTCTGCGAGTCTGAATTAGACAGAGGGGCGTAAAATGTAAATACCCTGCACAGAATGTACTGACATAACATCAGCTCACACTATATGTATGTATGTATGAAATTGTTACGGTGAGCAATGCTATAAGTAATCGTGGTACAATTTGACACAGGGTTTGTCAACAATTTCTGAAATGAAAGGAGAGGAAACGGTCAGGATATTTTTATCCCACACTGACCCTCCTCTTTTCTAGTTTAGATATCTTCAAACTGTTTAATAGTGTCATGACCAATCAGGACTTTGCACTCATGCCTTCACTGACAACATTCCATAGATGCTCAAAAGTAGTTTTTCCCAATCCTCGCTTAAGAATTAAAAATCACAACCACTGCCAATTTATAAGCTTTGTTCGGGCACCTCTATTGATCTCATTACTGCCCAATTCTCAGTGGCCACAGAAAGACCTCAGAATCCCCAAAACATCGATTACAAGATGGTCCAGTTCTAGAATGGTCCATCGAAGCCAGTGGGTCATCGGGAGACATTTTTGGTCCTCCACCCGAAAGGGGCTTCTATAAGCACAACCCATGCCTGCTAACGGAAGACTGAAATCACCATGGCACAACTGCTTCTCTCCCATCACTGCAATATCATTTATCAGTAATCTTAACTCCGTTCCATAATTTAAAGGCACTTGGGATTATTCACCAATCAAACCTTGAAGATCCATTCCGGTGGATTCATTTTCCCAGAAAGACCACTTCACAAGATTTAAGTGAATAATCGGACAGATTTAAACACAATTTGCAGACCTGTCTTCTGTACGAGATCTTCCACTGCATCGTAAATGTCCAGTAAAATATTATAGGAGTGGAAGACATATTGCATGTGAGCGCCGCTAATGAGCTGAAGTAACTAACAAGCAAAAATAATTAGTGTTCACCACTGATCACCAGGCTTGTTAATCAGCACAGAGTAGAACCATGAATGCGTAAGTAGCTTTCATACCAGTCCTAAATCTTCCAAACACCACAAGCGTGTAATTACCAGCTGTATTGAATGGAAAATTCCAGTCTATGGTCATTGTCTGACCCGGCATTAATTCACCATATTTCCAGTGGTACCATGTAAAGCCTTTGTCAAGTTGCTGTTAAGCTTGCATAATATATGATAAATCAAAACATGGATGCCATGAGACTATAAATCAGTTCTGGTCTTTTTTGACTGGCAGTCAGAGTTGCAAATGGGGTCAGTGGTTTACTGTTCCGCATCTCTAGGCCTCAATGGTTAAACACTGCTGAGGGTGTGGACATAGTTTTAGAGGCCAGCGTAAGATGTCAAAAAAGAGAAGAAGAAAGACGGTTCTGTGACGCTCTCTGCACTGATTTGATAATAGGACCGATAATTTAATCACCGTAGACTTAACATGTCTTACTCAGATTCCCGTTCCTCGTGATATATAACAGAAGTTTACGGCTTGCTTAAAACGTGGCTCACACACGTTACCTGGAGGCAATCTGCCTCTTTTTCTCTTTCTCTTTCTCCCACCCTCCCTCCTTTCTTTCACTCTTTCTGCCTGAGACTAGGTGTGAGTTGACTCATTTGTATCCTCTCTAAGTGTGTTTTCTCGCTGCATACAGAGTTGAAGTGCTCCAGTGGAGTATTTTTGTCGCATACTTCCCTGTCTACATTTCAGGGACCAATGAGCCTTATGACTAGCACAGCCAAATGAGTGGCAGAATATTTGGCACACATGCGCCCCTAATCTGCATTTGATGTGAGAAATGCCGATATTATTCACGTCATATCCCAGCCAATTAAGCCCTCCTCTAACCCCCCCGCATCCCCCTGGATCACTGGCGCTGCTTTATGTGTGATTTTTCGCAGAAGCACGTGTGAAATCTCAAGGATTGGAAATTACACAACTCTATATTCAGAGGCTCTACCAGGCATTCAAAATCACCTCGTGGTGGAAGCGCCTTCGCCAGGTTACCCTGCTAATGAATGTCTTCACCTTCCCTCAAACTGAGCGTCTTACTTTCAGGTGATTGAAAGCCCCTATGCCCCATCCCTTGCCCTCCCACCCCCCTAAAAACAACAGAAAAACATCACATCTGCTTGTTTCTAAACGAGACAATAGTACCTGAACACTGAAGACATTCAGGAGAGAGACCCTCTCCACCTCACTGTGATGTCTTGCAGACAGACTGTGATGTCTCTCGTGTTGTATATCCTCGCCAGTCCTGGTCTCTGGGCAGACCCTACAAGGAGCCATACTTGGCCTTGAACCCGACCCTGTGTTATCATAGAAAGGTGATTACGTCTGCATTTAGAAATCATCGTCATGGGATGTGGTTCAACACTGAGCTCGGTCAGCTGCCACACCTCCTCAAGGCTGAAAACGATCTCCAGCCAATCTTATGGCGAAATTGGAACCTCTCCGGTATCCATGTGTTTAATGGTATGTGATGAGCAAACAACTGCAAAGGAACAGAGGAATGGTTTGTTTTTTCAGACGCCACATTTGTTAATTATCCCTGCTCGTCATCATCTCATCTCACTTTCCCTCTCTCTCCCTCTTTCTCTCTCTCTATCTTTGCAACAGTATTATGAAAGTGCATCCTACCAGCTATGTGAAATGAGTTGCCTGTAGTATAGCAGCTTATAATAAACCGTCAACTCCTCATCATCAAAACTGAGTCATTTCCCAAACAATTTTTGATTCCGATTTTTTTTCATTCAAGCAACAAAATAAGATTCTTTTCATACACATAAATGTGGCATATGTAGAGAGCACATGTTGGTAATGTACAGGATTTCTGATAATTCATTGAACAGACCCAACATCTCTACGAGAAATGTCTCAATGCTGCACCTGCTGAGATCAAAATGTTTACCACTTTACAGACGTATCAAATATTGTTTATCCTCTTCAGTGAATGTTTTTCTCGATTAGCCTCTCGCCACACAAGCACTGTGCGTGTGTGTTTAAGAGGCATAGCTTCAAAAAAAAGAAGAAGGGAAAAAAAGAAGCAGCATCATGTGCTTATCATCCCCTTGTCTGTCTGTCCCCGGGGCAGACAAGACAACACAGCTATTGAGTGGACCAGTGGGGCATTTAAATGGACTGTGTGTGACTTTGCAAAGACTTTCTGTCCATACTGAATAACAAAAATCTGTCTTTGGACAAAAGTGCATTGGAAATTCTCAGATATTAAAAGAACAATTGTCTTAGCAATGAGGTAACGTGCCACATCTTTTGCACATATTTTTCACATGCTTCCCCTATATTTCCAATGTTGTTGTTTTCTCTTTTGGTTTTATTACACAAGTGCCAAATGCCAGCACAGGCTGAGGAGAAGTTGGCACTTGCAAGCACTTCGTGGGCTGTCAACTCTTTTGTTGTGTGTGCTTTTTTTGTGTTGTAATCGACAATTTTTTTTTTTCATTTTTTAAAAACCATAATCTGTATAGATTGCCTCATTTTAATATATGTTTAAGTGTATCTAGTAATATTTTCCATCTTCATTTGTGTCTCAGGTTACTTATCCCACATGTTTTGTTAAAGCCACAATAACAACAGTATAAGTGCATCAATGTCAAATTAAAAGGCGATGATCGCTTAATGCAAATAAATGATGTGTCCCACACATCAGCGTTTGTGTGGACACACGGAACATTGAAATCACCTACTGCTGGGACTGTAAGACAGTGTGGGACAGTGGCCTCAATTCCACCCGTTGAGTCATCAATTATCACCACTTACATTTGGAATAAAAATAGACACATTCTTGTGCTCAGCCTTAAGACACAAGTCCCATTTCAGCTTGGTGGAGATACGCCCACTCTTGTTTCCAAGCCCCCCACCCCCTTCCTTTTATCTTTGTCTTTGTATTATGAAGAAATCTGCATCACCCTGAGCACCATTTCAGAGAAGCGGTTGATACTAATTGATATTTCGCTGTGCCTGAGGTGAACCTGTCTCCATTGAACCATACTGGAGAACCAACAAAACTTCTTTTCTTGTCGATTCAAGCACATTTTTGCTGCTTTGACCTTGTGCAAGCAGTAACGCCTCCTCAAGTTCAAGCTGTGTTAAGACTGTCTTTTTGAAAATCCTTCCCATCGTTACGATGTGAAGTTCTGTATTTCACTTTTTGTTCATGTCCCGCTTTATTTTGAAGTCCATGTTCATCTGACTGCCTCTTGATTGCTATCTCCGCCTTAACATTTTTCACCTTGTCCTCACTGAGCCATCCTTTGCTTTGTGCTGCCACTGTGAGCTGTTGGGTCTTAGCTCTCCTCAGGTTCTGCTGCTTCGGTTGGTGATTGTAGCTTCTCTGTTCATCACAGTTCCTTTGTTAGCGTCATTTGTTGTTGTCCCAGTTTCCCATCAGCTTCTCTTTGCCTCTCCCTTTGTTGTCTGTCTTTTCCAGGATTTTGCTTGTTTTTTGGCTTGCGTTCCAGATTCCTTGTCTGCCTCACTGTCTGCCTCTGCTCTCAGTGTTTATCAGAGAGTGTATCCCTGTGCCTACTGTGTTTCCCATTTGTCCCCCCGTCACGCGTCGTTTTTTGGTTGCCATTTCTGTTTGTTTGCATTCTGCATTATTAGGCTCCCTTTTGGTGTTGTCCTCTGTTAATCGCTGCTGACATACCCTTTCTTAGTGTTGAGTTCTTTATTTTTCATATCTTGTGTTTTGTGTCCCTCATTTCTGTTCACCTTTGTAAATAAACTTTGGAAAATGCTTGTCTGCATTTGGATGCACATCCCTTCTGCAAACCTAGTTTCTCACCTGACGAGCAAATAAAAGTGCAAATAAAATGAAGGCTGTCTGTCACAACATAACTGCATGGGGGGGTGTTTGTATGCAAATAAGCACTTTTTAATCTCATTTAAATTGCTGTAATCTCAAGCAATTCTACTGCTGTGGAGTACATTTTGCATAATTATTCTGTACTCGGGAGTGACGAACCCTGCATATTAAAAAGCTGATATAATCCAAATGGGCCTTAGATATAAAATAACATGCGACAAATCAATGGGTAACATCTGCGATAATTGCAGACAAAATTATCTAATAAAAGCTCCCAGCTCCCAACTCTCTCTCACCCCTTAAGCTTACGTGCTTATGTGCTTCTTCAATGTGCTGATTACCTGAGTATGAGACTCTCCTCCTCACCAGAACATGCCAGCTGTAGATGCTGTAATCTCTGTCAGATAAGGATGTGCGGTCGCACGCTGCGATGAAAGACGTTGCTCAGCCTCTATCATTTCTTGCCATTTCACCCCCCCTCCCAAGCTTCTCATCGCTACCAACATCTTCAACCTCTCCCTTCATCTCCTTGCCAAGGCTCACAGCTACCACCAGCCTTTCTAGGACTATCCCCCAGACAAGGTGTGGATACGAGTTTCAACCAAGGTCACCCATTCATTTTCCAGCCGTGACAGTTCTGTGGTACCGATATGGGTCAATGCTCTCAGTGTGTTGTAGCAGTGCTGCAGCCCATATTCTCCCTGACCCTCCGCTAAAGGGCTTTTGGGGGGCTGCAGGGTTGAAGTTATTGTGCGTTTATATACAGTCTCAATTTCCTCTGAGATGTCCCCTGTGGGATTCTAGCATAAATTTAGACTCTCCTGCTCCCCACTGACATTAAGTGTGGGGAGGAATCCACAATGATCTTGCATTGATTCTGCCGAAGTGAGCGTAGGCCCATTTTATCGACTGTGTTGGCAGCGGAGGGAGCAGAGGAGTGCTCAGTGCTGCTAGACTTCTCTTGTGTCATTGTCACCTTTTGCAAGTCTGTGTGTGATGGCCGGAGCTGCCCACACACGCCTCTCTTGATTGTTTTGCTCGCTGTTTTGTTAAGCATTTGGCGTGTCGATGTCTTAATACATGTAATTGTGAGTGCATAAACGGTCCCACTGGGGAACAATGTGAGTACTGCTGAGGGAGCAGCAAGGAAAGAGAGGTACTTTGGTCACATTCACAGCACTCCTCATAGCACAACTACTGTTTGCAAAGTTTTGTATTGTGATGGACTTAACTCAGACATACACACACACTAGTTGTGAGGACTCCTCCATCCTCTCTGCCATTTAGGGCAATGAATAGGGATCGCAGCTTTCGTCACACCTAATGTCCTCATTTCATCCCTATGGTCGTAGTTGAGGGATCTGGACACGTTACCATTGTGCATGGCTTCACTTGCAGCTTTATGAAAATATTCCACAATCATCAATCCTGGGCTGATAATAAGGTGATGAGGTCGTCTCTTTGAGGACTTGTTTGAATAAATTGTATGCTGTAATACACACACATACTAGACGTACAGGTTTTTGAGATGCGTGCTGTATCTCGACCCATACTTCTTACTAGTTGTGCTCCGAGACACCACCGCCAGTTAGCGCACAGGTGCGCACTACCTATGAAGGCTCGCACTATCTATGAAGACTTGAAACTACAAGAAACAAATTAAACGTGTATCTCAAGGTATTTTTGTATTCAAACATAGACAAGGCATGTTAAACCTAATCAGTGATATCAACTTAAGAAATTCACGTCCTTCTACAAAGTGCTAGTCAGGACAGAACATATGAAACATTCATACCGTGATCCACTCCAAGATTCACTCATCTGTCCATCTACAGCGTCTGTCCGTCTGTCTCCTTCCATCTGTCCACACGACTCATCCAAATACTCTATTTGGCTCTTTGGTGAGGGAAAGTTATCTAGAAGCTATTTCCACCTCACACACGTGCATAAATCAAAGGGAACATGGGAACAAATGATTGCAGCAAAGATGTGACAAGTGAGGGGGGAAGTCTACTGACATCAACATTGAGAGAACAAATCTGAAATGAGAAATAACTCTCTGGAGGATATGGGAGTAAACGCAAACCTGAGAGCAGAGAGATGGAGCGTCACACTTTAGTGCAGAGCAACGAGAGGACACGTCACTCCATATGTCCGCAACGTCCACCAAAGGCTCACAAACCACTCTTGCTGTCATTGAAAGCCAGAACTAATGGTGACTCCTGTTTTCTCCAGTCCCCTAAGAAGCGCCGATGTGGTGGTCTGTCTCTACTTTAGACCCTCCGCTCAAACAGTTGGAGAGTTTCTTTTTTTTTTCTGCGAGAGATGCAAAGACACTCTTAGGACCTTGGCGTCGTCCTTGTGTGGTGTCTTTGCAGCGCATACCATGCTGCTGCTATAT
>OMPJ01007164.1:2206-12337 GCA_900312935.1 Carapus acus | reverse complement strand
GGTCTAACCCTAGAAACTGTCCTTTTCAGCCAGGGGGCCCCTTCGGGCTTCACAAAGGTTTCCTAAATAGCAAAGCCAAAAAATGCAAATTTGAGATGCTATCAGGGAAGTACCGGTAGTTAGCATGCCCTGCACAGGTTCTGCTGAGCCACAAAGATTGTCTGTCTTTACTACATCCATGTGAAGAAAACGTGGGTCCAGTAGCAGAGCTGGGTAGACAAACAAAAATGGACAGGATGAGGTCACAGGGCAGCTGACATTCAATCCTCTGGTCACCGACCTCAGTGGGGATAGTGAGGATAGGCAACCCGTGGCCAGATGTGTCTCTTTAGCGCCACTCTCATGGGTCCCTTGAGCTTTTTCCAAATGTGTAGAAATAGAAAAAGATGGGGAGAAAAATATATTCCTTGTTTTTAGATGGTTCTGAAATTTTTTGCAGCTCCAGACAGATTTGTTTTTTGTTTGATTTTTGGTCCAATATGGCTCTACATTTTGGGTTGCCAACCCGAGGGATAGGCCGAGCAACATGTACAGTAATGACGTGGATCCTTCAAAAACGACCGTTCCAAACAAAGCCACCTCGCTGACACCCTCGAATAGCAGAGGTGTGAAGTATTTCAGACCACAGCACAGAGAATTAGTGCAAGGCCTAAAAGACAGAATGACCCACTCGTTTCTTGTACAATCAAATTGCACTTTTGATACATACATGCAAAGGCAATTGTGCGTATGTGTAATCTTGTTCCTATGTTGCTGGGAAGGGAATGAGGAAATGTAAAAAGTTTTGTCCTAATTTTATTTCTATTTCAAGTTATTCATTAATGCTGACAAGCAGCCTGTCCTTCTGTGGTGTTACATCATGCATCAGAAATAAAATGTTGGGCAAATTTTTTACTCATTTTAATTTACAAATTGAGTCGATGTTAAGGGTGCCGTGTCTCATCGTGGCCTTGTCTCTGAGCCTCAACTGAGCATGACAGTGCTGAATATCGATCCAACTTTTGTTAACTTCGCTATTATTTGGTTTCATCATGCAAATTCGAGCAGCCTATCCTCACCGCCATTTGAGCATGTGTGCTCCAGCAAGTGCGCATACACGCAAGCTCTCATACACACACCCAAGTTGTCCAAATGGATCCCCCGGCAGTAGCCGAGGTAAAAAGTGGCACAAAACAGAGTTACTCACCCACAGAAAAAAAAAATCTGCATTCGTCTCTTAATTGCTGTGGTAACCATGGTTCTTCCTTTGTTTGAAAGATGTAAGAATGAAGAAAATTGTAAAAATGTTGAACTGTGCACTGCTTTAAGTGCACGTGTGTGTATGTCAAACTGAGTGGAAATCGAGTTCTTACTCATTCATCACTGGAGACCACTCGAAAGGTAGTCACCATGGTAATCAGTGGGCTTGTCACTGGGAAGGAAAGAGGGGTAGCGCACACACATACACACACACAGCCCTGTCTCAGGTGCTCAAAGATACGAGATTGGCTTTGTGCAGTCTCCTGCAAAACTCCAGCAGCTCTTTCTCATCGTGATGAGGTTGTTAACATATGCGCTCTCCTCGACCCGCTACTACTTTGCTCTTTAATGTTCAATCCGTTTAACTCGCTGCCTCTGTTGTCCTTGCTTCACCCACGCAAGAAAGCATCATCATCACCATCACCTCTCCAATATTCTTCACCTTAGCTTCATGCTGCTCATGTCTCTTGGCCCCTCCTTTCTTTTGCTGCCCCTCAATCTTTCTTCTGTGTTCTTGTCAGCAAACATTTCCCTCTTCATTTTTCTACTTCCCTCACATCTTTCCGACCACTTAAGCCGCTTGTTGGGAGCGCTGCGGCTAATTGTCTGATATATAAAAGCGGACGGTCCAAATCCAACACCTTAACGTAGTTGGAATAATATGCAACACACAAGCGCATGTACGCATGAAAAGGATGTCAGTAGAAGTTTCCTATCGTTCCAAGTGTTTGTCATGATTACACACAGTAGGAGGGGAAATGGAACATGGGCGTCTTATCGTGTCTCCACACAGCGACGACCATGAATGCAGTGGTGCACGGACAAGCGCATAAATTGAATCGAAGGGATGAAAAAAAATACTGTTCCCAGCAGGAAAAATTGATTAGAACCAGTGACAATTTTGACCCGAGGTCAGGGATATTGTTCTAGAAGTAGATGCAAGGATCTTATGCCCTGTTGCTTTCACTCCCATGCAACCCCCCACCCCCTTCCATCCGACCCCCATTACTCTTAACCGTGCCCTATCATCTTATCCTCCAGTTGCTGCGTCAGTGTCAGGCTATCATTGCCTTTTGTAAATCATTTCTGTGGATGACAAACTTACAACAGCAGGAACAGGGGAGATCCCCCACTTCAAAGTGTTTCCACTCTGTAATTTCTCATTTATCTTCTCTCTCCTTCCGTCTGTGGCAGAGAGGAACGACTCTGAGGGTGCGAGTTACAGTGCGATGTAGAGCTGAGGGTTTACACCAAATAAAAATGGACAGTACTTATGAAGGCTTTGATCCCCAGTGCTCTTTCATATGCTGGCACTCACTCTACACACTCACACACTGATTGCACAGGGTGCTGGGAGCCAACTTGCACACCTGAGCCATGCTGCCCCATCCTCTTAGCGAAGAACAGAGGACTGCTCTAAACAGACATCTCTCTCAATCTAGCAACATTAAAACTGATACTGTGCTCTCTGTCCTATGACAGCGTGTTTATTACCCAGTGACGGAATTGACAAAAAAAGTCAACTGTACTGGAATCCCGTCAAAAGAGTGATTTGTTCCACCTCCTTTGTTGAAGGAGATTTTTAAGTGATTTTAAATTGTTGACTAGAAAGGTACCTTTACAAAATGCACAACTTTAACCAGAAAAGAGGATGAGCTGACATATTGGCATTTGTACAGTAAGTCAACAGCAGGTAATAAATGAGCAAATGTTGCCCATATGTACTGATTTAGTTGAAATAGCTCCCTATTAACCATGGACCAACTACACTATATGTCTTTGGCTGAGAACACTGAAACTGTACATAGTCACATATCAGATGAAGTGACACAGCCTCCGCTAGAGAACAAACTGACAGCTTCACATTTGGGCTGACAACAAATCCCTAACCTTCACTCAACAATCTGGATAAAGGCCAAATGGTCGCAGTTGTGTGTATGTGGGTATGAGTGAGGATAACTACAAGAACTTGAGAGAGACTATAGGAGCTGAGTGAGTGTGTGTGTGTGTGTGTGCATGTGTGTGTGAATGTGCGTGCGTGCGTGTGTGTGTGTGTGTGTGTGCGTGTGTGCTGACAGAGGTCCAGGTGGGGAGAAGAATTGATCTCTCCAGGATCCGGAGGAACCAGCCTGTGAATACCAATAAGAAGTAATTAATAGCTGCTAATGGACTCTTTCTCACTCTCTGTTTTCATCGCTAGCCTGTCTCCATTTTTCACTTTCAGTGCCTCTTCCGCCACTTTTTATTATGCAGATATAATACCAGGTCCCAAATAAATACTAAAACCCCCTGACACTTCTTTCTTCGCTTTATTTTTTTTTTCTTATTTAGTATGCCAGTCCTGGGAAGTGATACCAGAGTAGACTGCCTGGAAGTAAGTGTATATTTGACGAAAAGGAATGTGAAATAGGAGTGGCACAAAAAAAGAGAACAGAGAAGAAAAATATAAACTCAGGAAAGGTCCTAATCTATGAGCAAATACACAACAGCAATGCTAAAGGAGGCCTGTGTGTGAACGTTTTACATTTGGTTTTCTCACCACTGTGACAAATCAGTGGTGCTCAGTCTTAAGGATGCTTTGGAACCACATCGATTTGTGCTCAGTCAAAGTTCACCCATGAACAAAGCCAATAAAACAACTGCATTGGCTGAATGATTTGAAACCACAGCCCAAGCTCGTAAAGTGGTGCGCACAGGGGAAAAAGCAGATTGAAAAAAGGATTATCTGGGACGCAGGAGTCATGCACGCTGTCACAGGTGAAGGTATCTCTACAGTTGTCATTAAGTTATATGATGAAAACTGTGGTAGCCTTGAAAATATTATTTGCTCAGGGATCCAGCCGAATACCTGTGACTCGAGGTAAAAAGCTGGTAATCTCACACTGCTGTATTTCATCTCACATGCTTGTTTTTGCACTCCTAATAACCTGGCAAATTTTGCATTTCTAACCCTTCCCAAAATATGGTCAAGAAGTGATGAAATATGGAGAGGAGAGCAACATTTATAGGGAAGCATTACAAGCACGAACTCCCCTTGATAACATGTCATGCCTAATAACTGCAGTGTGAACTTTGTGATGAGCAGTGCGTGAGCATCAGAGGCCTGAAGTGTTTGCCCCAGACACAAAGACAGAATATATGAGAATAGATGAAGAGCTAACACCGGAAAATGTGTGAAAAATTGCTGTAAATCACACGATCATTTGGTACGCCTGTAACACTGACGACAATCAGCGTTTTTCAGTCCCTTTTTTTGAGGTGTAGTTGCTGAACAATCAGACATGTTGAACTTTTGAATCAGTCCTTGTTTTGCCTGAAGCTTCCATTTTAATGCAATGGCTTTGTAAACTCTGGAAAAATTCGGCGCAAGGAGCAGTCTACACTGCACCTTGTGCCTTCTCAAAGACAGATGAAAGTAAGACACGCAAAATGTGCTGTGAATGAAAAATGCTGAGATGAAAGACAGTGTGAGGGAGTTGAATGGGCTAAAAAGGGGTGGTGACAAAATGAGAGCAAAGGGACAAGAGGGCCGGGGGACACGACAAAGGGATGGGATGACCCCTGAGAATGATGTGAGGGTTGGGGGCAAGCTCATTAGACAACGGTGTTGTTGATGAAGGTGTGAGAAAAAAAAGGACAGACAGGAGATGTGAAGGGGAGAAAGCAGTCAAGGACAGAGCAAGTTGATGAGAGTGTCCCGATCACTCGTTTCCATCTGCTTGGAACATCAGTCACAAAGGACAGCACAGCAGGATGTGAGGAAGAATCCCTGCTATGTTACTTTTGTTTAATAATGCCGCTCCTTGGGGTTTTTTCGCCCAGTTCCTGCCCGCCTCTTACCACACCTGCAGCCTGTTAAAGGGAACTGTTCAGACTTGTGAATGTGAGAGGGAAATGGCGTTCAATGTCCCTTTCCAAGTGAACAATATCAGAAGTAACCAAGCTGGGTGTGATTCTTACACATTGGAGATAAAGGATTATTTCACGCATATACAGTATCTGCATTCAAATGCAATTGGGGTCAATATGCAGATTGAATTAGATAGATTCACAAATGTGTTTACAGTCAGTGCACAGCCAGAGTATACGCGTGCTTGGAAACATCCAGACAGTGATGACAGTGGATCAATACTAGTGAACTGGTTCAGATCATCAGAAACTGCCTTCCTCTGCAGTGTTAATGTGTGTTGATGTTCTAGCACTCTTTAACACTTTCATGGACGATTATTGATATATCATCTTTCATTTTTCATACCAGGCAACACAATGCACAAGCTACACACAGACTGGAGGCAGCTACAGGGAAACAAGGAATCACACCCTGACCATCACACTTCCTGTAATATTTATGTAGCCTGAGTGTGTGTGTGTGTCTTTAAATCTTTGGAATGGTGCACAGAAGCTACGGTCCCATCCATAAATATTTAGCCGCAGGGGGCACCTATGGTGTAGGTACAGCGACACTTTGATGCATAATTATAAATCAAGTTTAAACCCACCTGCTTTGTGCTAACATCTGGCAAACAAGTGGTTCAGTGAGCAACTGAAATTGAGTTCTGAGCGGGTGAAAATCCAAAATGGCTTAATCTCAACACACACATGTGGGTATCCTGCCTTGTAACCTAATGACGAATGTGATTATTACCTTGTCACTGCCTCATGCCTCAAGAGCATAAAATGTGGACTTCCGCTTGTGTCACCTCTGGAAAATGTACAGTTTTGATGTGGTTGTTTATTAGTGAGAACATAAATGCTGAAACCATAAACTAGAGGAGGCCAAGTAGCAGCGGTGACAGACTAGCCATAACATATGAGAAGAATCCACATATATCATACAGATGGTCTCCAAGGATAGATGTCTTCAATTATATTCATTGTATGAGTGAGTGCTGTGCATCGTGGGTCTCACACATACTTGCTATGGACTAGATTAGCATTCAGCAGTGGCAGTCAATGTTGGAAGTGGATGGGCAAAGAAAAAAATCAAATTTTTCTTTCTGTTTTCTCCTTCATCTCAGAGCCAAAGGGGCTCTGACTGTATGAATTCTGGGAGCAGTTTTTTTGGGCTGTGGCAGGGCACTACAGGTAATTTATGGCTCAATATAAACTTCCATCAACAAACAGTGAAGCCGAAAGTTGTGCTGGCCTGCAGCAGGGACAGAGGAAAAAAGCATAGCCATGAAATTGCAGATGCAGGGGGTAGACAGACTGCAGACAGCAACCATCTTTAGAACAATCTTCAAGCAAAGAGCAAAAAATACTGTAGGCTCATGTCAATCGACTCATAAGTTAAAAATGTGAAGGTAGCCATGTTGTTGGTCCAAAGGTAATACGACGCAGAACCTTGACAGGACCTTGAACAGACATTGTGTGAGGTTCAAGGACCAATGACTGATGTTCTTGGCTGTGATGGGTCCAACTAGCGCATGGTTCAATCAGTGAGGTGCCAGTTGCCAGGGTTCCGCTTTTCTCTCGTTAAGTCATTTGTACATGCAAATGCTGCACTATTTAAAAACAAGGACTATCTCTGTATTCTTTTATTTTCCACTTAATCTGACCTGCCAATGGGTGTCAGAAAATAAACCTTCTGTGCTCATTTCAATGCTTCTTTAGGAGAAGTCCATTTTATGTTGCATTTGGGCCAAAAAAACATGGCAGTTCCCAGTATTCAAATTCAGTATCAAACTTAAACATGCATTCACCCTCCTCAAATCCTTGACATTAGCATTTAGGACTTGAATTGGTAAAAATAATTTTTTGGATGTGCTAAGATAACCTAACAAGACGCGCAAATTGAAACCATCACACCGTGACTAGCTCAGAAACTCCAATTCCCTGTAAAATGTATTGTGAAACATGTGAGACACTCATTCTGTGAGTCAGAATTATCAACTGTGGGCAAGTAATGCAAATTTGCGGTTTGACACGTGCCATCTTACACGGATCACCTCACTTGGGTCTGACTCAGTCTGGTCTGTTGTTTACAGCTTCTCAAGCCTTGAGTCATCGTACAGTCTGGATGCAAATGTTGTTCAAAACCATGACACCAGGTCAGACAAACAATTACACTCAAAACGGGGACATTGGGGGATTCTGCTGACCTGCACAGCATTTCATCAAGAGCTTCCAGCACAAAAACAACACAGTAAATGACGGAGTGCAGAAAGTGAGACATTACTGCAGTATTCATGCTCCCTGAGACTTAACAACTCATAAACTTGTACAACATTGCTGCTCACTTTTATCCTTTCACTCAAAATCCCCCCCCTTAAACAATTTGACACAGCTCAGCTTCATATTTGGATGTTTATGGATTAACATAATTTACTAGACTGTCCGAACAAAAGGAATTGGTGATGTGACCTCAGCTTATATAGTGAAAAACTAACGTCTAAAAAAGGACATAACATGAAACACCTCCTTCAATGAGCACAATAGGAGCACACACTCAAATACGGGCCTTAACTGAGCTACACAGGAACATGAGGCAGTTCGAGGGGAAATGGAAGACTTAAAGTCGAGCTAAAATCTAATCAACAAAGTCAATGCCACCACATCAACGCAGCCAGACACTCTCAGGTTCACAAGCCTGTCACCATCGACATGAGGTGGAGAGGTTTGTCCTCGACATCCACTACAACTTAGTGTAGTGACACCTAACAGTGGGGAGATTTGCCATGTTGCCACATTATCTGTGCAGTTAGCAGATTCTAGGGCAGACAGCAAGCTGGTAATAAAAAGTATGTGTCACTTCCAGCAAAATGGACAACAGAATACTGATACAATTAATGAGGTATGTTTGATGTCAGTTGATGACAGCATTTGTATATTTAGTAAAAATCAACTGAAAGAAACACCCAAGTGGAATGGGTGTATTCAGAAAATAAGACAGACACAGAACATACCAACGAGTCAAAGAGGCAGACAGGTAAACAGGCTGACAACAGACAAGTATGAGAGCAGGACTGACCTGTAAGCACAGCCTTGGCGGAGGGCTCAGCCAGGTCCAAGGCTGACTTGCCATCGGTGTTGCGGATGTTGGGGTCGGCTCCGTGCTGCAGTAACACTGTGCAACAACAGGGCAGACATAAACAGTAGCTCAGCTCCTGAACGGACACGCAAACTCCACGACACACACCACCCCCAAGTCCAAATCCTCCTCCTCCTCCTGCTGCTGCTGCCGCCGCTGTTATTGTTGTTCCTCCTCCTTCAGCTGCCGTCAAGTCAGATTCCGGCCCCAAACCTGCTGGACCTCCTCCTCCTTCCAGAGTTTCCCTGTCTCCAACTTGCTGTGCCGCAAACCCTTCACCTGTCTCTTCGCCAGATCCATCTCCCGGGTCTCCAGGCAAGGGAGCGAGTCCCATGCTACATTTCTCTCCTCTGTCACTCCTGTGCATACCATTGACCGCCCCTGCCCTGTGAGCCATGCTGCCAATGTAAACAGACATGCCACAGCAACAGCGGCAGAGCTCAGCCACACCACACCGGTGGATCTAGCAAAGCGGAGAGGAGAGGAGCGACGAAACGCGACGTGATGCCATGGATGTAGAGGGTTGACAGCAGGCTCCCTTACATAAAAAGGCAGGATGAAAGGAGGGAAGCTGGGGAGAGGAGGCTGTAGCTGCTCGCAGAGGCTACACAGAGCTCACACAAAGCAGCGACGAGGCTGCCGCTGTGAGCGGAGAGACTCTCGCCTCTCCCACTAACTGAGCGATGCAGCTGAGAGACGAGAGTGGAGGACGGGATGGGAGGGGTGCTGTGGCTGAGGGAGGATGAGAGAGGTAGAGAGAAGGGGAGAGAGGAAGAGAGAGAAAGGAAGGAGCGTCAAAACAACAATGTGAGGGAGAGTTAAGACGAGAGGTAATAGGACAAAGAAGACAAAGAAAAAGGGGCGGGATGAAAACAACACAATGTGAGGCAGCGAGGAGCGAGAGAAAAGAAAAAAGGAACACCTGAGGGCTGGAGGGACAGAGGTTAGACGAGAGAGTGGAACAGAGGTCATCTTTCTATAGCTGGGACTGGTTAGCAGCTCCAAGACCAAGACCATGCTGACTATGTGTGTGTACACACACATACACACACACACACACACACACACACACACACACACACACACACACACACACACACACGATAAACCAATCAAACTTGTCTGATCTGCATGTGGCTTGTCTATATTTTGCCTCTGTTGAGCAGCATTTGAATATTACTCAAGGAGAGGATTCGTTTCGAGGACAATGTTGTAGATGCAGCCAGTGTTTTGTGATGTCACAGCTGTCTTGTGACCAGTCTGTTGAGAAAGTGAATCCAGGAACTGGATTCACTTCCATTTCTCCTTGTCTTCCTTTCCGTCTCAATGATCAATAGCAGATCCTTTTTAATAGACTTTGGTCTTTTTTCCTTATTTTGAGCAAAAATTGGCTTCCCTCAGGTGGTTGCGATATTTATGGAAGAGGGGAGTACCTGTTTTTTTATGGCCAAATAATGGGTATCATGGTGGAATTTTCATGGGCAGTGCTATGTACTACCACTTTGCAACAATCCTTTACAGATTTGGTCCAAAGGAAGGACAGGTTTGACCCTATGTCATCTACCCTTATGTTATCACACACCCCAGGGTGTTGTCTTGTGCTTTATTAACTCGTAGCCGGCAGCTAGAACACCACCAGTGATGACGTACCTCCAAACATCTGGGTCCTGCTCCTGCGCATCCCTACACCTGTGCATCCGTACACCTTTCTCTTTCTCTCTCTGCCTCTCACTCTATCTCTCTCTCTCCTTTCCTCTCTCTCTCAACCCAGGACAACCGGTCAAAGCAGTTGGCGGCTCACCTGTAGCCTGGCCTGCCCAAGGTTTCTTCCCTTAAGCTTTGGTTTTTCCTCACCACTGTCG
>OMPJ01007163.1:2402-24898 GCA_900312935.1 Carapus acus | reverse complement strand
TTTTGGAGAGGGAAAACAATATGGCTGCGGTGGAGCTCGAATGGATCCCAGAAACGCTGTACAACACTGCTATCTCGGCCGTGGTGGATAACTACAGTCGGTCAAGGAAGGACATACGATCACTTCCAGAAAACATACAGTTCGACGTTTATTATAAGGTGAGTTCAATCAACCTATAAAGGAAAAAACAGCCGTGGCGGCCATAACACCGCAGTCACCAGCTAGGATTGCTAGCAGTCAGTATAGCTGCAGTATGCCTCTAGCTGTCGCTTTAATGACTGCCTCTATGGGCCATTGGTCGACCAGAAAGTAATGTAATGAGTTTTATTGAGTGTAATCGGCCGCATGTTTTTAATAAAAAAAACGGGACTTACTTTCATGACACCGCATGACTGATGTTTTTATTGAGGGTGAAGTGCCTCTGTGTTACTTGCTGTGTTAAGAGGACCAAGTGCATGGAATCTGTGTTTGTTCATGAGTGCAGGTTGACCCTTTCTGTTGGTGTGCTAGTTTTAATTTTCAAATGTGCTGAGAAAGTAAATCGAAGGCATTCACCACAGAACTAACAGCACATCAATAACGGTATTGCTCTCGTAAATCGTACAATTTTTGAAACTTAATAAGTTCTCCGAATTTCTAGATAAAGTAATCTGTCAGAGAAATGACGATATCACACACATATTGAAATTATAACACTATATCACATACTGCACTATCCAGTAAGAGGAAGAGCTAGGTTGATACAAACACACGACAAGTAGTTATTGTTTTTACATCAGTCCGTCTGCGGCACGGAAGAAGCTGTTTGAAGTTGTGCGTCTTCTGGATGAGGATAGTCAGCTCTGCTGTGTCTCAGGCATACGAGCAGTGTTTGTGTCCGAACAGAGGATGAGCTGGATGGAGTGGGTCTCCGATGTTTCTCTTTGCTCTTTTCCACCACTGCTATATGTATGTTGAGTCAATGGCATGGAAGGAACTTTTGTCCACACAATCCTCTTTGAAGTCTTAATGACTCTTTTACTGAGCCTTCCTTTCTGCCTATGTGGAGTTGCCATAGTAGACTGTGATACATGTGGTGTGGATGGTCTCCATCAGTCCCCTGTACGCCTGGGAAAGAGAGCGATGTTTCAGACCAGCTTTCCTGAGCAGCCCTATGAAATAAAGCCTTTGTTGGACTTTTTTCACCGTAGCAATGGTGTTGAGGCTGCACCCTTACTCATCTTCATCCTTGATTAGTCCCAAGATGGTGGTGTCATCAGCGTATTTGATGATGAAGGTGTTGTCCTGGGTTTAGACACAGTCATGGATGTACTTGGTGAAGAGTTTGGGGCTGAGGCAGAAGCCTAGTGGGGAATATCTGCTGACTGTGAGCTTAGTCGACACCTGTCCTCCCATTCTCGTGACCTGTGGTGCAACTCCTCCAAGTACAGCAGGCACAAGTGGTTTCCTTAACTAATGTATTTATTGAATCGTCCCTGCATTGATTCTGAAACACTGTGAAAACTAAAATACAGACAAGGCAATTATCGGCATGAAGAGAAATAAAGACAAGCCCAATGAATTACAAACAGTAGAGTAAGCATACAAATAATACCATGTTTGCTGTGTCCTGAGAGGAATTAACTTAAGCTTTCTCTTCTTTCTTCTCTTTACCTTTGGTATCTCTTAGACGTAACTCAGTGCCTTCTGCCCTGCTCCCTTCTTTCTCTATTGAGATTGCTTCTTCTATTTACACGTACACGCTGTGTACTCTCTTATTTTTTATTTACCTTATTTTATATTTTTCTCTTTTATTAGTCTTCTTACAGTATGACTGCTCTCAGATTACTAAAAAGCCAATAGAAATGTAGCATGACATACTTGTAGCTTAACAAACACAACAGTGCAAAACATCAACAGTGGCTGACGTCTCACACACTCGTCATGCTGGATCGATGTCACACAAGATGCTTGTGCAGCATCTGATGTCTCACCAGTCACGATCAATTCCTTGTTGCAGAAACGACACTGACAAATGGCAAAAAATCACAATGGATAGGAAGGTTGAAGGACACATACTTGGCCATATCAATCATTACGGTCTTGCCTCCTTAAAGTCATCTTAAAATCTGGCCTTTACTTTACTTTTCTCTTCCCATGTCCTTCTGACCCTTCCCTCAACTGGTACTTGTAGGTCAATATCTTTTGGTATTTCCAGGGATATTATCCAAGTCAAATTTGTTAGGGCATTAATGGTATAATGCATTTACAAAATCTATCCAACTTTGATTGTCTGGTTTCTCAATTCAGTGATAGTATACAATGTTGCAACAATGTTGCCCAATGAAAACAGTGACTCCTCTTTCTCTATTTCTTCAGTCTTCAGTCTCTGATTTACACCCAGTATATACTGTATATTCTCTGTTTGTGAGTGCGTGCGTGCGTCTCAATGTGTGTTTATACTGAATCTCAAACATCTCTATGTGTCTGTGTGTATAGATATATCAAACCAAATTCCTCAGCTAGGCAGTATTCGATGTGCTCCCAAGCCCATCAAATCTGCACACATGTGGCATAGCAGAGACACCAGCATACCCACTGTGCTCCAAGCGAGGAACCCTAGAACACATCCTCAGTTGCTGCACGAGGGCAGTTGTAGATGGACTGTACAGGTGGAGGCATGACCGAGTCCCTAAGACCATCGCAGAAGCAATTACAGCAGGACTGGCAGAGGCTAAACAGTTCTGGCCCTCCAAGAAAACTATCGCCTTTGTCAGAGCTGGGGACAAGCCTACCCCTGTCAGAGGAACATCATCTGCAGGCATCCTGACGTCTGCAAGAGACTGGCAGTTGTTGGTGGACCTTGAAAGCCTGCCTAAGTTCCCCAGTCATATTGCAGCTACCAACCTGCGACCAGACATTGTCCTCGTTTCTGAGACAACCAAACGAGCAGTGCTGCTGGAGCTGACAGTCCCGTGGGAAGATGGCTCAGAAGAAGCCTTTGAGAGGAAGCTCAAAGCAAGTATGCAGGACTGGTCAGCAACTGCCAACAGGCTGGCTGGAGAGCAAGGTGTTTCCTGTGGAGGTCGGATGCAGAGGATTTGAAGCCCGTTCTTCGGCCAGAGCCTTTGGCAGTTGAGGCATTGATGTTGAGAGGAGGAGGAGGGCCATCCGCAGTACCACTGAAGCGGCAGAAAGGGCCTCAAGATGGTTGTGGCTCAAAGGAGGAGATCCATGGAGTCATGGTAGCTAGCTAGCCGTCTGGACACAAGCCAGGACTTGATCAACCCCGGCTGGGTCACCTGGAAGAGGGCTTATGATAGTTGAACGACCTGAAACGCCCAATGAATCCAGGAACATCACTGATGATATGTCCAGACTTGGCATCAGTAGATGTATGTACACAGTATGCATTCACATTGGGTGTGTGTGATATGCAAATGGTGGCATATGTGTACATTTTGGAGTTCAATAAATGCTGACCCATACTATTTGTCATCGCCTTCGGTCAAATCACCTGCTTAAGTTTCACACTGTTATGACGCTTGTTTTTTGGAGTTGTATTAACAAAAGTAAAGTTGACTTGCTAAACTAATTTCTGTGTTTTTCAGCTTTACCAGCAGGGCCGTCTTTGTCAGCTAGGCGGGGAATTCTGTGAACTGGAAGTGTTTGCTAAAGTTTTGAGGGCTTCAGACAAAAGGTAAGGACATCATCAGCTCCACTTACACTGGTTTTGATTAAATATTCATTGTTACCAGCTCGCTTATATTTTCCAAGTAGTGCATTTATTTGATTATTTCACATAGTCGATAATGTGAACATTATGGTTCTGCACTAATACACTGACAAAAAGAAGATCTGAAGCCATTCACTTTGGGAACTGAATGATACAAATTTGAGGTCAATATCTTCTTTTCAATCTTAGTTGTTTTATTCAGTTTATTCAGTTATTCAGTTAGTTTATTCAAACACACAGTCCTTTTTTTTCATCTGTTTAGCTCCAATTCTCAATGGGAAAATTAGGTCATTTTTCAAGATTCAAAACTTTGTTATCATATGTGCAGTAAAGAAACAAGTTTCTCTGCACAATGAAATTTTTACCTTTCCACCCTGCACTGCTTGCCAAAAGGAAAGGAAGCAGTAATGATGAATAAATGAATACATTCTGTGCGATGGAGATACATACACATGGAGAAGAAAATATGTACAGTGGAGGAATATGTGCAGAAGAAAAACAAGTATCTACAGAAAAGGGTTGAATCAATGACAGGCATTTTTTGTGCTCCTTGAGTTGGGGGTTCTGTGTTGGGTCTCAGATAATGGAGGCAGCTCTCCTGTGGACTCTTGGCTGGTAGATGCTCTGCAGTCTTGGTGATCCTAGACGCAGCTTTTACCACTCTCTGCAGGCTTGCGTGGTCACAGTTCAACTGCCGTACCACTCAATGATGCTGATGGTGAGGACAAAATCAATAATTTAGCTGTAGAAGTTGCTGAGGATCTTGAGTGACATGCCAGATTTCCTCAGCCTCCTCAGGATGTACAGCTTCTGCTGAGCCTTCTTCACTACCCTTGTGGTGTTCAGTGTCCAAGTGAGGTCGTCAATGATGTGGACCCCCAAGTATTTGAAGCTGCTCACCCTCCGCACTTCAAGATCTTGGATGAACAGTGGCTGATGAGGTCCCCTCTTCTTCCTCATGTCCACTATCATCTCTTTGATCTTTTCCGCCTTGAGGGTGAGGTTGTTGTCCCACACAAAGTCACCAGACTGTCCACCTCCCTCCTGTGGGCCGTCTCGTCCCTGCCAGTGATGCGTCCTATCATTGCGGTGTCATCGGCGAAGTTGATGATGTTGTTGGAGTGAGAGGCGAGACAGTTTTGGGTGAACAAGGTGTAGAAAGTATGATGAAATGCAAGAGAGCCAAGTACCAAGTAATATGAAGGGCTACCAGTTTGATGCGCTTGTCTGAAATAACAAGTTTGCTCAGTTTGCCTTTAGTTATACATAATTAATAGTGATTAACGATACTCCTCCATGTGAAGACACTGATCACGTTAATGATATCTCACACTAATTCTTAACAATGACAACACGGTGGAAATCAGATATCAATATTCAGCACTGTGTTTCTTTTTATCTTTGAAACTGTGACAATTACTTGCATACAACATTTAATAGGAAATATGTCCCATTTCCAGTAGCCACCGACAAAACTCTAACAAATCATGAACTATTTTGCGCCATTTTTCAAAAAGTTATCAATCATGTAATCTTAAAGAATATCGACTCTAGGCTAGGCTAAGTATTTTTAAATGAATCTTGTCACATTTTGAACTAATGACCAAATCTGCACCATTTTCAGAGAAAATCTGTATAAAAGCCAACTGTGCGCTGTACAGCTGCTAAACCACCTGCACCTCGCTAGATCCCTGTCCAGCTGATAGGTCAAGTTACGAGACATAGCTCACATCCTGCTAATCATTGTAGATGCCCTCAGTTGGACGTCGGAGAGAGTATGAATTAGATCGGTTCCGTTTATCTCATTTTAAAGTGCAGTGTTCGCAACTATCATCATTGCCTTTCTGACAACTTCTCCATCTGAAAACACCACCTTCTTCTCGATCAGAAAATGTGAAGCTCTAAACAAGGCTTCGGTTGCTTTTTGAGACTTTTTCACCGGCCTTGTGAAAAAAGACTGTTGCTTACCCACGGCTGCCTTTAGCTCACAGGCCTTTTCTTCCTGTAGTGCTGTCACCACTGTCGCCCCGCAAGTGAGACACATACAGGTTTCTTTCACAGTCTTAAAAAAGAACTCCTCCCAATCGTTGTGAAAGTGATCAGTTTTTTGGGGGTAATAAACTGCAGTCAGCGCCCATCATCGTTACTTTCCCCATGTACTGAAGTTTTGTCACGCGCACAACACTGACCTTTGAATTAGTGTAGGTCAGAGTTCACCGAAAGTTATCTAAACCTCATGTAAAATGAAGATAGTTTTGTAAACCAATATAAAAGTTTTGTAAACCGATATTGTAAACCAATTTAAAAGCAAGTGTAATTTAAAAGAATAGCAACAGAATTAAATGAAATTTTAGACGCAGGTCACTGGTTGTGCTTTTTTTAGAACAGGCTCGTGGGTGCCTCATGTGGTCCTTGCGAGCGAACTGGTGCCCACAGGCACAGTGTTGGTGACCCCTGGTGTAGAGTATGGGACTGAGGACACAGGCGTGTTGATGGGGATGCTGGCTGAAGACCTGATCCCAACCCTGACAGACTGGAACCCGCCAGTCAGGAAGTCAAGGAGCCGGTTGCAGAGAATGGGATGTAGTCTGAGTTCTACTGTATACCTTTGTTGGTGAGTTTGTTGGGGACAACCGTGTTTAAGGCAGAGCTGTGGTCATTAAAGAATACCCTGACATCGGAGTCCTAATTTCTCAGGTGGGAGAGGTTGTTGTGAAGGGCAGCTAGGATGGTGTCCGAGGTGAACCTATTGTGCCTGTGGACGCATTGCAAAGGTTCAGTGGTGACCAGTGTACTGCTCTGGATGTGGGCCTGTGCAGCTCTCTCAAAGCACCTCATAATGATTGGGGTTAGTGCTACTAGCTGAAAGTCATTTGGGCAGAATGGGGGGGTTCTTCTTTGAGAGAGGAATGATGGCAGATGTCTTGTAAGATGTGGGTAAATTGGTAAGGGATATCTCTCACCAACCTTTTTGGGCTCTGATATGTTATGCTGTGTACTATCATCTGAAGCAGTGGGTAAAAATATTGAAAATGCAGTGCAGTGAATACTATCTCAATTCAGCAATCCCTCCCTCTGCAGGAGTCAGCAACACAGTGGCTGCGGGTGCCGGGTCGCCCTCAAGGACCATATGAGGCGCCCACTGGCCTGCTCTAACAATGGCGCAACTGACCAATGAGCTGCGTCTAAAATTTTTTTATTCTGTTGCTATTTTTTCTATATCACGCTTGCATTGAAATAGGTTTCAAAATGACAATATCCTAAATCTGTGTTCATTTTACGTGAAGTTTAGATAAGTTTGGGTGAACTCTGATCTACTCTAATTCAATGGTCAGTATTGTGCGCGTGACAAGACTTTGAGTGGAGAGTACGTTAAGCTAGCCGGCACAGCGAAGATAGGGTCTGAATGCATTGTATTATCCCAAAAACATGGCAGAAAAAAGAAGGAAAACTTTTGACTTTCACAACAAATGGGAGGATGAGTTCTTATTTTAAGACTGTGAAAGAAACCTGCAAGTGTCTCATTTGTGGGGTGACTGTGGTGACGGCGCTATGGGCAGAAAAAGCTGTCCACTGTAGTGGCCACTATGCACCAGAGGGTTAATTACAGCAACTTTGAAAGATTGTAGTACGTAACCAGTCAACAAAAGCATATCGAGCATATGAAGTACAGAAGTTCCTCCTTTGCAAAAGACTTCCATGAGCAGACCAGTCGTAACAGTGTTTAACGTACAGGTTGATGGCTAAGATGAGGAAATCATCTTGGATAATGCAGGGAGAAAAACAGAAGAGAAGCAGTCTGGGGATGGACAAGATTGTAAGAACCCTGAGCTCAAGGCCAGATCCTGCACAACTGCATTTGCAGGAGCATTAATTTTGTTGTCATTGAAAAAGTTCATAAAATCATCACTGTTAGGATCTGCTGGGATGTATTGATCAGTAGATTCATGACTCTGCGTCAGACTAGCCAAAGTGCTGAAAAGGAATCTCAGGTTATTTTTTATTTCCTCGATTAATGAGGGGTAATAAGCAGCTCTGGCATTACAGATGTGATACATTTACAGGGGTGTGCCACATTGGATTTGGTCAGGTAGTGGGGTTCTCAAGGTCAGTAGCATGCCCTATGAAGGACAGGATGTTCAAACATTTCTCGTGAAAAGACGAAATAATGTTTGCACACTTGATGCCTCAGTGTATTTGAACTGCAGTACTATTGCAGTTGTACAGTGGTAACTTGAGATTCAAGTTTAATCTCTTTTGTGACTGAGCTCGTACGTCAGTCTGCTCGTACTTCAAACAGTTTTTTTTTCATTTAGAATAACGAGAATAATTTTATTCTACCCATCCATCCTTCCATCTTCTGCCGCTTATCCGGGGCCAGGTTGCGGAGGCAGCAATTTCAGAAGGGAAGCCCAGACTTCCCTCTCCCCAGACACTTCCTCCAGCTCCTCTGGGAGGACCCCAACGCGATCCCATACCAGCTGAGAGACAAAGTCCCTCCAGCGCGTCCCGGGTCTTCCTCGGGCCTCTTTCCTGTTGGACATGCCCGGAATACCTCCCTGGGAAGGCGTCCAGGAGGCATCCTCAAAAGATGCCCAAACCACCTCAGCTGGCTCCTCTCAATGTTGAGGAGGAGCGACTCTACCTTGAGCCCCTCCTGGGTGACAGAACTCCTCACCCTATCTCATAGAGTGCGTCTTGCCACCCTGCGAAGGACTCTCATTTCGGCCGCTTGTACCCGAGATCTTGTCCTTTCGGTCATGACCCAAAGCTCATGACCATAGGTGAGGGTAGGAATCGACCGGTAAATAGAGAGCTTTGCCATCTGACTCAGCTCCTTCTTCACCACGACGGACCGTTACATCGACCGCATCACTGCCGCCGCTGTTCAGATCCGTCGGTCGATCTCCCGTTCCATTCTACCTCCACTGGTGAAAAGGACCCCAAGATACTTGAACTCCTCCACCTGAGGCGTCTTCGATCTGGAGGGTGCAAACCACCTATTTCTGGTCGAGAACCATGGCCTCAGATGTAGAGGTGCTGATGCTTGTCCCAGCCGTCTCACACTCGACTGCAAACCACCCCAGCATACGCTGGAGGTCCTGGTCTGTGGGCGCCAACAGGCCGTATGTAATTTTAATCTAGTCCAACCATTTTTTCCAGATCAATCCAATTTCGTCACGTTTGTTGTGGAGCATAGCCTCCCTCCGCAACAACCACAGCAAAATATTTGATGTATTCTTGCGCTGCATTGACGGCCACACTAGATGCTTCTCCATGCCTCATCACCGAGTGGATGTTCGTTCTCTTCTTAAAATTATCAAACCACCCATGACTAGTCTTGAATGATTCTTCCGATGATAAGGTTCCTGTTTCTTGCACCAGTAGTTTCAAGTCATCATAGATACTATAGTGTGTATCCATGTGTGAACTAGCAATGGTGTCCCGAAGCACGAGTCGTAACTTGAATTTCTGCTCACATCTGGAACAAAAATATGGGCTCAGAGACAGCTTGTCTCTCAAAAAACCTCATATGTTGATTTGCACATATGGCAAGGTACTACTGTAAAAGATGTTCTTTTCCAGTGTGTCACCAAGAATCACATCCACAGTTAGATTATGGAAACTGAAACAATTGGTGCCATATGTTTCCATGTATGTTGCCATCGAAGAACATTACACATTTGATTCTTTGTCAAAGCATTTTCTAGTAATATGAGAAACACACAAATACAAGCCAGTGAATATTTGCAAATCTTTCCAGTAAGCTCTTAAACTAAGAAAACATTTCCTTCATTTTTGAACCAGTGCAAGATGCAAACGAACAGCTCTTGTGAAGATCTGTTTTCTCACATTGCCATCTTCTTTATTTGCATATTGGGGTGTCACTTCAATCATTAATTTCACGCTCCCTTTCTTTCTCCTAGACACCTGCTACACCACTGCTTTCAGGCCCTAATGGACCATGGTGTGAAAGTTGCATCAGTCTTGGCAAACTCCTTCAGTCGCCGATGCTCCTACATAGCTGACTCAGATGCCCATGTCAAAGAGAAGGCAATCCAGTTTGGCTTTGTCTTAGGTAAGTGTTGGTTGAGGACTGAATGTCGGTTATCAGCAAGATGAAATAAATCGGCGTTATATCTGTATTTCACCCTATCCTAACCTCAACCCAACAGTGTTGGTCTTTTTCATGAACTGTCTGAGCTAGACATTCCACATCTCTTAACAGAACCATGGAAAAATATTTTACTTAGAGCATTTTACTCAGCAAAAACATTGTTGCGCGCAACCCCCTGTTACAGAATGATTAACTCTACCTGAGTAACTATTTGACAGTGACAATAATTGCACATTTTTGCAAATCCAGGTGGCTTCTTGTCTGATGCGGGTTGGTATGCAGATGCAGAAAAGGTTTTTCTCTCGTGCCTGCAGTTGTGTACTCTTCACAGTGAGGTCCTGCATTGGTATCGGGCAGTGGAATGCTGTGTCAGGTTAGTCTGAAAAAGCTGATGTTGTGCATGTGGTGGTAGTCCACTCCTATACAAACTCTTCACAAACATTATGGAAAAACCTTGGCAAGTGTGTACCAAAACCGTATGCATATTTTATTTCTGATTCACTCTGCTGTTCATGTGACATCTTGAATTTTCCACAATCTTTTTTTTAAGATATCGGCTGATATTTTCTGAGAACCAAATGATGCTGTATTTACAATCCATAATATTCTGGTTCAAATATGTAGGCATATAAAAATAGGAACAATAAACCGTATGTTTCGCCACCATGCAGTCAGGTGCTTTAATGAGGTGTGTCGTCTGCATTTTTATTTGAAAACTCACTTCTTTACCCTCTTACAATGGGTGCCTCTAAACTCGAGCAAGGTCACATTATTGTTATACATTGTTCCTCATTATTATTATTACACATTTATTGAACAGTTGTCCTGTCTAGTGAAGCCAACAAAATAAAGAGTTGATACTACCATTTTGCTACGATCTCTATGTTGCCAGACAATGCAACACACTCGTAACGCAATCAGAGGCTCCTTTGGGATGACTTATGTTATTATTATCTCAAGATATGTTTTCTCTTCCCAGGCTTCTTCATGTCCGTAATGGCAATTGCAAGTACCACTTGGGGGAGGAGACCTTCAAACTGGCTCAGTCTTATATGGAAAAATTAGCTAAACATGGCCACCAAGCCAACAAAGCTGCACTGTATGGCGAGCTTTGCGCCTTGCTTTTTGCCAAAAGTCATTATGATGAGGTATGTCACATCTTTCATTACCTATCATGACCTGTTTTCATTTGTTGATTGTGATCCCTGATTAGAGTTAAAAAGCATGCTGGCTGACAAATCTAGAAACTAAATCTTCTCTTTATTGCACAACCAGCCTAATTTGACACCAATGTTTTAATGTGGTACTTATTTGTGTTTTCCAGGCATACAGGTGGTGTATAGAAGCCATGAAGGAAATAACACTTGGGCTGCCTGTTAAAGTCATAGTGGATGTCCTTCGGCAAGCGTCCAAGGTAATATCCCTTACCAACTTTTTGGGGCTCTAATATGTTATGCTGTGTACTATCATTTGAAGATATTGAAAAATTAATGCATTGAACACGATCTCAATCCAGCAATCCCTCTGAATCAATTCACCTCATGGCCAGTGGGAATGCTGTGTGCAACATCTGGTGCAGGAGTCACCAACATGGTGACCATGGGCGCCGGGTGGCCCACAGGGACCATATGAGACGCCCCCTGGCCTGCTCTAAAAATAGCACAACTGACCAATGAGCTGCGTCTAAAATTTTATTTTATTCTGTTGCTGTTTTTTTTAAGTCACACTGGCATTTATATAGCTTTCAAAATTACAATATCCAAAAAAATGTTCATTATACAGTCAATGAAGGTTGATAAGTTTGGGTGTACTCTGATCTACTGTAATTCAATGTTCAGCATTGTGCGCGTGACAAAACTTCAGCGCGGGTGGAGAGAAAGCTAGTAGGCGCAGCAAAGATGGACCCTGAATGCAGTTATTATCCCAAAAACATGGCAGCAAAAAGAAAGAAACTTACCATTCTCACAATGAATGGGTGAAAGATACCTGCATCTGTCGCACTGGCAGGTTGACTGCAGTGACGGCACTGCAGGCAGAAAAAGCCTGTTTGTTTCAATGTTTTTGAAACATGGTGCAAAATACAGTAGCTCATATTTGATGAAAAGGTTTGTCAGTGGCTACTGGAAGTAGAACATTTATCTTTTTAGATGTGATATGGAAGTGCTCATCTGAAAATTTAACTGAGATTAATAGGAATAAAGTGCTGAATACTGATATCTGTTTCCCACCTTTTTGTCAATGTTGATAATCATTGTGAGAAATCATTAACCTGATCAGTGTCTTCACACAGATGAGTATCCCTCATACCTTAACTTATAATTATAACTTAGAGTGTAACTTGGTGTAAACTGAGCAAATTTCTTATTTCAGAGGAGCACATCAAACTAGTTGCCCCTCGTATGTCTCTGTACCCATGAAGTAGCCCTCGGCTTCAAGAAGGTTGGTGACCTCTGATCCAGTGAAATGCATTTTATGGACAGAAGCTGCATGGCGAGCGGTTGAAAACGATCAGATGTTTTGAGTCACTTTCAATTCCCATATAAGTCCAGAATACACAAATTGATCAGAACCTCATAATTCGATTCAATTTTGATTCTTAAGGATTCGATTTGATTATCGATTCTATATTGATTTTAAATGCTTAGATTCAATCAGCAAGAGGGTGAAATAGACAAATGATAAATAGAAACTATTTTTTCAATTTTCAATTTTTTATTTACGTACCCACGATAACGTATGTGGTATGTCACTTACTTCACAGTACCCTTGAGCAATAAAACATCCATTCATCCATCCATCCATCTTCTGCTGCTTACCCAGGGCCGAGTTACGGGGGCAGCAGTCTTGGATGGGAAGACTTCGCAGACTTCCCTCTGCCCCAACACCTCCTCCAGCTCCTCTGGGAGGACCCCAAGGCATTCCCAGGCCAGCTGGGAAACCAATTCCCTCGAACGTGTCCTGGGTCTTCCTTGGGGTCTCTTTCCAGTGGGACATGCCTGGAACACCTCCCTAGAAAGGCATCCAGAGGGCACCCGGAAAAGATGCCCGAGCCACCTCAACTGGCTCCTCTAGATGTGGAGGAGGAGCGGCTCTACTTTGAGCTCCTCCCGGATGACAGAACTCCTCACCCTATAGAGCGTGTCCGCCACCCTGCGAAAGGACACTCATTTCGGCCACTTGTATCCGAGATCTTGTCCTTTCGGTCATGACCCAAAGTTCATGACTATAGGTGAGGGTAGGGGATTGACCGGTAAAAAGAGAGATTTGCCTTCCGGCTCAGCTCCTTCTTCACCATGGCAGACCGGTACATCGACCACATCAGTGCCACTGCTGTACCGATCAGCAGGTCAATCTCCTGTTCCACTCTACCCTCACTCGTGAACAGTGCCCCAATATACTTGAACTCCTCCACTTGAGGCAGGATCTCGTCTCCGATCCAGAGGGTGCAAACCACTTTTTTCCGGTCGAGAACCATGGCCTCAGATTTAGAGGTGCTGATTCTCATCCTGGCTATCTCACACTCGGCTGCAAACCACCCCAGCACATGCTGAGGGTCTGATTTACTGCCGGCAATGCGAACCAAGCTCCCTCTCTGGTCATATAGAGACTGCACAGCCCTTAGTAAGGGCCCATGTACTCCATACTCCTGGAGCACGCCCCACAGGGCACCACAAGGGACCCGGTCAAATGCCTTCTCCAAGTCCACAAAGCACACGTGGACTAGTTGGGCAAACTCCCATGATCCCTCCAGCATTCTGTGGAGAGTGTGGAGTTGGTCCAGTGTTACATGGCCAGGGCGGAACCCGCATTGTTCCTCTTGGATCTGGGGTTCGACTATCGGCTGGATTCTCCTCTCCAGTACCGTGAAATAGACTTTCCCGGGGAGTCTGAGGAGTGTGATCCCTCTGTAACTGGAACACACCCTCCTCCCCCTTCTTAATAAAGGAAACTCCACCCCGGTCTGCCAGTCCAGGGGCACTGTCCCCGACTGCCATGCAATGTTGCAGAAGCGTGTCAGCCATGACAGCCCTGCAGCATTCAGAGACTTGAGGTACTGTTTTTAAGCAGCTCCATGCCTCCACTATAATCAGTGTTGGTCAGGCACTGCCTCGAGGTCGACCGATACACTGGATAACACTGGAGGAAGAAAACATGGGCCACTCGGATTCTATGTCTCCACCCTCCTTTGGGATCTGTTTGAATTTCTTCCAAAGGTGGGAGTTGAAGATGTCTCTGACGATGGGCTCTGCCAGATGCTCCCAGCAGACCCTCACAAAGCGTTTGGGCCTGCCCGTCTCTTCACCAGAGTGTCTGAGACATGCGACCTTAGGTCAGATAACACGATTACAAAATCGATCATTGACCTCCGGCCAAGGGTGTCCTGGTGCCAAGTGCAAGTGGTGTCCTGGTGCCAAGTGGACACCCTTATACATGGTGTTCGTTATTGACAAATTATGACTAGCACAGAAGTCCAAAAACAAAACACTGTGCAGGTTCAAGTCAGGGAGGCCGTTCCTCCCAGTCACACACCTCCAGGCACTACCGTCATTGCCTAAGTGAGAGTAGAAGTCGCCCAGTAGTACGATGGAGTGCCCAGATGGGGTAAGCTCCAGTACCCCCCCCCAGAGGACATCCATGAAGGCTGAGTACTGTGCGCTGCTGTTTGGCCCATATGTCGAAACATCAGTGAGAGATCTGTTCCCTGCCCCAAGGCGCAGGGATGCAACCCTCTCGTTCACCGGGGAAAACTTGAACATGTTATTGCAGGGGTGGTGGGCCCAAGTAAGCCCACTCCAGTTCACCACCTCTCTCGCAAGGGCAACTCCAGAGTGCAAGAGAGTCCAACCTCTCTCTCGTGAAGTTGGGATCGAGAGCCCAGGCCATGCGCAGAGGTGAGCCTGAATATCCCTAGTTGGAAATGCTCCACCTCCAGCACCAATTTGGGCTCCTTCCCTCCCAGTGAAGTGACATTCCATGTACCAAAAGCCAGCTGATTTTTCAGAGGTTTAGGTCACCGCGGCTCCCCCGGTTGACCACTGCCCAGACCACAGTGCACCAACCCCTTATGGCCCCTCCTTTGGGTGGTGGGCCTACTGAAGGGTGGGCCCATGTGCCTTTTTTGGCTGAGCCCGGCCAAGCCCGGTGGGCAGAGACTCGGCCACCAGGCGCTCGCTGATGAGACCCAACCCCGGGCCTGGTTCCAGGTTGGGGCGCAGGTGACGCTGATCCGGGTGATATGTGCTTCCCTTAGTTTTTCTATCTTCATATGGGGTCAGGAGCTGCTCTTACTCTGACCTGTCACCTGAGACCTTTTTTGCCTTGGGAGACCCTACCAGTTCCCCCTACACCGGCCCCTGACAACTTAGCGCTCAGGATCATTTGGGCACTCAAACCCCCCACCACGATGAGGTGGCAATAAAACATTAACAGACAGCACCAGAACAGCTCACTTGTGCGTATATAGCAGAGAAGTAAAAAACTTGGCATTTTTGTATCAAAAATAAAACGTAAAGTGCATATAACTATAATAAATTATCTTTGGAGCATGGACAGAGCTTGGCAGTATTTTGCAGACAAAAGCTTCGTCTAGCTTGGTCTGTTTTTTGGTCAGAAAACACACTACCTTAGTTTCGTCTAATTGGTGTGTCCCAAATTTGTTTGGAAGTTGAAAGTGAGCTCAAATATCTGATCTTTTTTCAATGCTCATAATTTCATTGACATTTAGACGCCTGGCGCTTCTGTCCACAAAACGGCAATTCATAAGATGTTGCGTACACCGTTCCCACTGACCAGGAGGTAAATTCAGAGGAATTGCTGTATTGGTATTGAATCTAGGGGGGGATAATTTCGATTCACCGATTATTCAACACTTTTACCCACTCCTAGTGTGTAACTTGTGCCAGGCACTAAGTACAAAAGTAACACGCCGAACCTGATGAACCACTTAAACCAACACCATGCCGATGCTGTGTAGCGGCATACAGGTGTGTCTTGAGAAATTAGGTTTGTCGCGGTCCAATTTCATATGGCCCGCAGATACCACGCATGGCCCGCTTGACAGCTGTTGACCGCTGTCAGCGATGTCAGTCAGATTGGTGAACCTCTCCTGGCCATGCACCCCCAAACCCACTCCACCCCCCAATGACAAGTCTCAGATAATCACAGAAAGACTGGCTCGCAGACCCACACTCAAGAATTGAAATCGAATCAAATAGTGAGGTTCTTATCAATACCCAGCCCCGTCGTTAGTTGTGTGATAATTTGCATGTTGACTCTTTATCGGTAAGAATAAAAGCATAAAATTAGTCCCCCAATATATCACAGTTTACAGTCCACAATTTAAGTTGCTTACATTGGGTGGATATACAGTACATATACAAATTGCACTCAGTATGTAAACCAGGGGTGCCCAATGAATGGATTGCATTCAAATGGTTGATCCTGATGTAAAGAGCTACCCATATCTTGCATATCGCTTTCTGCCACTTGATTGACGTGCACGTTGGCTAATCAGAGTCAGAGCTGTAGACACAGGCAGAGGGTGTGCAACTTAATTTTCGCACATGACAACTGTCAAAGTTTGACATCACCACAAGCCTTCACTGTGCTCGGTCCAGTCACCACATTTATGCCTGACACATTTAGCAACACTATTTAGACACATTCACATCGGCTCTTTGTCTGAAATCATGTGAGGTAGAGGATGAGATTTTGGAGCTACTGACATTCAGCAGACATCCATTGCGCTTATATTTATGCACATACTGTAAATTGGTATGGGTGTATACAGTATACACACATAAATTTACATGTACAGTATATACATACATAAAGGTTTCATTGAGGTTGTATATACATAACGTATGTAAAATATATATGTAACCATAGATGTGTATATATATAACTTAAGAAGATGTGTGTCTAAAGGATTGATCACTACTACTAATACTATGTGTGTACAACAGGCGTGCGTGGTGAAAAGAGAGTTCAGAAAAGCAGAGCAGCTGATTAAACATGCAGTGTTTCTTGCAAGGTAAGCTTTATTCTTCGAGTTCTCACAGTTTCATCAAACTAGACATTGATGAAGTTAACTTAACTAAACATGGCTTGTCTTCCACAGAGAGCATTTTGGACACAAGCATCCCAAATATTCTGACACATTGCTCGATTATGGATTTTATTTACTTAATGTAGACAACATATGTCAGTCTGTCGCAATTTACCAGGTGAGTTGGAATCATGAGCTGAACCATATATACAGTGGTGCCTCAGGACACTGTGTCTCTGTGTCCTGAGGTGTCCTGAGTATTGCAGCATTTGCTTGCATATCAAGCGATGCTGTGGTTACACCACGTGCTACCTACTGCTGCATCCCGTGTCAAGATTGCTCTGTTACCTCGTAGCGGGAGTGTATACTCCTTTCAATGTTTTTTGTGGTATGTATGAAATAACTTTGTTGCGCACAATGTCGTCCAAGAAGTTATTTGCAAGGAATATTGCTGCTAAGAGGAAGAAAGATACACTTTTCATAAAATTGAGGAACATTTTGATCCCGCGTCAGGGTTGCACTGATTCTTTGTAGCAGGAGTGTATGCTCCTTTCAGTGTCTTTTGTGGTATACATGAAATGATTCTGTTGCGCACAATGTCGCCCAAGAAGCTATTTGCAAGGAATACTGCAGTAATGAGGAAGGAAGATACATTTTTCATAAAATTGAGGGAGATTGCAGGAACCACATGAGCGTGGTCTACTGTACGTGTGGCTGAAGTCACCCAGTTGTATAGCCATCATCAACAATCTGCACTATCCTGAAGAAGGTGGAAGAAATTTAGGAACCTGATGTGACCATAAGAGTTGCTGTGATTTCCCAGGCAACGTACAGATATCTAAACCGGAAGATATTGAGAGGCTGTTGTTAGTATGGATTAAAGAGAGGTTGTCAAAAGGCAACTCTATGTCTGTTCTTGGGTCTGGAGATTGATGGTTCTGGTGTTGAGGAGGCAATTCAGGACCACTGAAAAACTTGTAAAAAATAATGGAAAATTTTGTTAATTCTGCAAAAAAATACGTGTAGATTGATTTCTATGTTGATATTCAAGGGGTGTGCAACAGCTTCCGTTTAATATCCATTCTTTTAGATTAGTTTTCACAATAAAAGCTATGTTATGCAACAAATCGAATTTGTGTCCTATGGGGCCACTGCTTTTCTCTGTGTTTTTCAGGTTTACCAATCAATAGAGGTTTAGTGAAGTTTAGTCATTTCAAAGCCTGTAATTGTAATTTTGGGTGTAGTGAAGGCAAATAATCTTCTCATCTCACATTGCAGACTGCTTTAGACATCAGACAGTCAGTATTCGGGGGAAAGAACATCCATGTTGCAACAGCCCATGAGGATCTTGCCTACTCCTCCTATGTGCACCAGTATAGCTCTGGAAAATTTGACAATGCACTGTGAGTATGAGAGAGCCTTTCAGTTGTTGGAGTGAAAGAGTGTAAGCAACTCAGTGACAGTCCTCAGTGACTTATGTATTACTAATGGCTGTTTGTTTGAAATGTCAATACCATAATTAACATTACATTTTAGCAAATGCCCTCACAAATACCCATCTATCTATTAAAAATGATTATTTGATGGTAGTGCTCCCTGTCTCCCATTAAAACAAGGAGCTCCACCCATGTTTATGTTTTACACAGTCTGCTCAGCAACTTTGTTTGTCCCACAGATTTCATGCAGAGCGTGCCATAGACATTATCACACACATTCTGCCAGAGGACCATTTGCTTCTTGCCTCCTCAAAGAGAGTCAAAGGTGAACCGATTCCACCAATAAAATTTATTTTAAGTTCAGTGGTGCATTAGCCAATAGAAAACAGATAAAAACAATAAAAAATAAAAACCTACCAATAAGAGTTATAAATGACTGCGGGTTGGTCAGTATCCCGGCAGACACAGAGACTGCACAGTGTTTGCAGATAAGTCATCTTTTGCTTGCCAGCTGTTGCAGATTTTCAAGTACAATAAGGGATCCTAGCTATGGACTTTGAACCTCAATATGACAATTTTGAGCCCAATTTTCAGTTTCCTGGCTCCTGCTTAAGTTTTTATTCCAGTGGGGTCTTTTTTTAGCTGATATGTACTTCAAAATTGAGTAAAGCATTGTTGTACTTAAGGGAAATTGAACAACATGTGTGTGTGGCTATTCATGCCACTATTTAAGAAACTTATCAACTTAACAAATTTGATTTGGTGGAATTATATGCATTGATTGTTAGTGTGAGCAGTGTCGCTGCATTTTTCCTCAGCTTTGATCTTGGAAGAAATTGCCATAGACTGTCACAATAAGGAGACTGAAGAACGCCTACTTCAAGAAGCACATGATCTCCACCTCTCCTCACTGCAGCTGGCAAAAAAAGCCTTTGGAGAGTTTAATGTCCAGACAGCAAAACATTATGGCAACCTTGGACGCCTCTACCAGTCCATGCGGAAATTCAAGGTTGGTGTCTCAATCTGTTATGAATCCTAAGCTGAAAGAGTGACAAAAGACTGAGATTTCCCCAGTGAACCAGAGAAGTTTGTTTACAGGTGTAAGTAAACTTACTACGGAAGGTTAACTTCACAAGCCTTTGCTTATATGCTGGATACACTGGATCGTCATACTGTTTAAGGACACTGAGAAGTAACCAAAACAAGCGAAATATTTTGTTTTACAACTAGTCCCAGTATTAACATAAATTCACCCTTAAAATGTGTTATTTGTGTATTTCTGTATTCAGGAGGCAGAGGAGATGCATATTAAAGCTATCCAGATAAAAGAGCAGCTTCTTGGCCATGAGGACTATGAAGTCGCTCTGTCGGTGGGTCACCTGGCCTCCCTCTACAATTATGATATGAACCAGTATGAAGATGCAGAGAGGCTCTATCTGCGCTCCATTGCCATAGGTCAGTGTGTGTGTGAGGGGGCAAAATACTGTATGTCACAACAGAAATTTGTGCACAGCCACAACAACAATTCAATACACAAAAATAAATTGATCAAAATAGTGCAATCATACACTGCAGACAACTTAATTTCATAAAATTTTGATATATCAAATTATGGTGAAAATCAGTCACCTAGTTATTTTACACAAGCTTATTGAACATGTGATAAATCTATTACTTTACTTACTCTTTTACATTTACTTTTTCATTTAACAGTCGTCACTATGTTACCAATCATAAACTTCAACATCGATTCACGTCTTGTGTTTTAATGCAATGTCTGCAAAAGTCTACAGCACTGGTGTCAAACTCATGGCTGCTGCATCATGTTATGTTAAGTCAAGTCAATTTAATTTGTGCAGCTCCAAGTCACAACAGAAGTTACATCAAGGCGCTTTACAAAACAGCAGGTAGTGCTCCTTTGTATGTAAACAGTCAAGGTCTATGGGATGAACACACAGAGACCCATTATATCCCTAATTAGCAACAGTGGAGAGGAAAAAGTTCCATTAAAGGGAAGAAACCTTAGGCAGGCCAGGCTGCAGGTGGACGGCCAACTGCCTTGACCAGTTGGGTTGAAAGAGAGAGAGACAGAGACAGGTGTAGAAATACACAGGTTAATCGATGCACAGCAGGAGGAGCAGGACCCAGAAGTTTGGAGGTCTGTCATCACTGGTGGTGTTGTAGTTGCCAGCTGCGTGTTAATGAAGCACAAGACAAAACTCAGAGGAAGAAGCCCAATTAGTAACATACATTTACGAGACAGGCATGCAGGTTAGGGATGTATGCAAGTGAGACAGAAAGGGAGAGGAGATCGAGGAGGAGGAGAGTGAAGCTCAGTCTGTCATCTAATTCTGACTGCATACAGTGGTTTTGTCTAACTATAAGCTTTATTGAGAGGAAAGGTTTTTAGCCTACTCTTGAAAATAATGAGGGTATCTGTCCTCCGGACTGAAGCTGGAGGATTGTTCCACAGGACAGGAACCTGATAGTTTAACGTCCTGCCCCCTATTCTACTCTTACTGATTTTAGGAATTACCTGCAACCCTGTGTTGTTTCGGATTGCGCAGCTCTGGTTGGATGATGAGGCACAGTCAGTTCTTAAAGGTATGATGATGCCTGATTACTGAGCGCCTTGTAAGAGAGGACAGTGATTTTAAGTTATATTCTCTATTTTATAGGCAGCCAGTGCAGAGAAGCTAACACTGGGGAGATGTGGTGTCTTTTCTTAGTTCCTGTCAGTATACGTGCAGCAGCACGTATACTGGTGGTTCCTTTGATGCCGATCAGATTGTCTAGCCTCTGTGGAAGGATCTGATTGTCAATGGTGTCGAATGTAGCACTGAGACGGGGATTAAAGCGTCTCCGTCTGTAGACGGATTTCAATCCTTTGGAAAAGAGGTGTTAAAAAAGAAAGACTGTAAAAAAGTTTACGCAGATTTTGTTGTGGTTTTGACTATCTAACAAAAGCACGTTAGTCAAGTCATTAAACCAGGGGTGACCAACCATGTGCCATGGAGGGCTGAGAGGCTGCAGGTTTTCATTCCAAACCAGACCTCAGGTGACGTCACTGAGTAGCTCCTCCTTTCTGATACAAGGTGAGGTGATCAGTGAAGTCACCTGGTGGAGGTCTAGGTTGGAATGAAAACCTGCAGCCTCTCGGCCCTCCATGGCACATGATTGGTCACCCCTGCATTAAACTAACACTGTTGTAAACCAATTAAACCAGTCAGATCCTTGGTATTAGCCAATCAGAAACACGTAGGGCGGGTTAGCGCGCCCCTCAGGTCTGCTGGAATTTATCAGTGTCTGGAGGGAATAGTTGCATGAGTGGAATCAACACAGACGCAACGTGTTTTTTACCAACTCAAAATGGATAGATGATGCTTCATGTCATCTGAGAGCAGCGTCAGTGCATCCGGAAAGTATTCATACCACTTCACTTTTTCCACATTTTGTTGTGTGACAGCCTTATTCCAAAATGGATTAAATTCAAATTTTCTCTCAAAAATTCTACACAAAATACCTCATAATGGCAATGTGAAAAACATTTTTAGAACATTTTGCAAATATATTTAAAATAAGACTCTCAAATGTTGCATATACATAAGTATTCACACCCTTTGCTATAAAACTCAAAACTGAGCTCAGCATCCTTTTTCCACTGATCAGCCTTGAAATGTTTCTTCAACTTGATTGCAGTCCATCTGTGGCAAATTCAGTTGATTGGACAAGATTTGGAAAGCCACACCTGTCCTTATAAGATCCCACAGCTGACAGAGCACGTCGGAGCACAAACCAAGCCATGAAGTCAAAAGAATTGTCTGTAGACCTCCGAAACAGGTTTGTATTGAGGCACAGATCTGGGGAAGGATACAAAAAATTATCTGCTGCATTGAAGATCCCAAAAAGCACAGTGGTCTCCATCATTTGGAAATGTTTGACGTTTGGAACCACCAGGACTCTTCCTAGAGCTGGCTGCACAGCCAAAATGAGCAAGCGGGGGAGAAGGGCCTTGGTCAGGGAAGTGACCAAGAACCCCATGGTCACTCTGAGAGAGCTCCAACGTTCCTCTGAGGAGATGGGAGAACCCTACAGAGCTCCAACGTTCCTCTGAGGAGATGGGAGAACCCTACAGAAGTACCACCGTTCCTCTGAGGAGATGGGAAAACCCTACAGAAG